>CM038682.1:607838242-608099241 GCA_021605205.1 Aegilops longissima
GCTAAAGGTTATGTAGATCCGAACTTTTTGTCAAATTCCAAAAGCGAACATAATTTTAAATAAGTGTTTTTTCTTAAAAAGTGAACACATTTTTGGTTAAAAAAATAAAAAGCTCGAACAGTTTTTGAATGTGTGGACAAATTTTTGATAAACTGACATTTTTTAAAAATCACAAATTTTTTTGGATATATCAACAATTTTTTGTTAAAGAGAACATTGTTTTGAAAATATGAACAAAAAATTGGAAACGCGGATATTTTTGGAATCCATCCACAATTTTTAAACAAGAACATTTTGCCAAATTCAAAACAAAATTTAAAAAATAAAGCATTTCATAACTTTTTGAACATTTTTTATTAAATCAAGAATATTTTTTAAACTGTGAAATATTCTTCGAAAACGACCAAGGAATAGAAGAAAACAAGCAGAAAAAGGAAAAAGACAATGTACATTTTTCAAATTCCAAAACCAACTTGGGATAGGTGACCATTTTATAAAACCTGGAGAAAAAGTGGAAACTCCTGAAGAAAATTGGAAAATGTAAACGTTTCGCAAAGTTTGCGAACATTTTTTGGAACTCCCAAACAAAATTAGATCAGACACATTTTTTAATAT
The DNA here is from genome assembly GCA_021605205.1 of Aegilops longissima. NCBI lineage: Eukaryota > Viridiplantae > Streptophyta > Magnoliopsida > Poales > Poaceae > Aegilops > Aegilops longissima. The sequence continues at coordinate 607,838,858 of CM038682.1, forward strand.
TGCGAACAAGTTTTGAAACTACCAAACAAAATTGGAAAACACGAACATTTTTCTTAAATTTTCGAATGGATTTTGAAACAGGAACATTTTTTCAAACTCCTGAACAAAATTTGAAAACGGAAATATTTTTTTGAAATTATGAACAATATTTGAACGATGAACCTTTTTTCTAAATATGCAAACATTTTTATAAAAAATGGAGAATTGTTTTGAATTTGTGAACAAAGATTATAACAAGGAAGAGAAGAAAAAGAGAGAAAAAGGAATTTGCGAATATTTTTTGAAACTTCTGAACAAGAACGAGAAGAAAAATGTATTACAAAGTAACAGAAAAAATGAAGTAAAGAAGCAGAAATACGTAAAAGAAAAGGTTTTTTTTAATGCAAACATTTTCTGAAACTATGGAAGAAATTTCAAAACCTATAGATAGTAAGTAATAATGTACTAATATGTTTTTTTAGGAAAAGGAGGTGGACCCCCGGCCTCTGCCTCTGGACAATGCATGGAGCCACTTTATTAATTATTCACACAAGACCTTATAAAGTAATACAACAGTAAAACTAAAGCCACCGTCTATGTAACATCTGTCGCTACTCCTATCCAGTTGATGAAGGGATGTTGATAGTCTGGGCCTAATACCAAACAGACCTTGTAGCCAAACGTAACATCTAAGACCTGAGGTCCCAACCAGACTCTGCCGGGTATGGGGCACCCACCATCCGGCGCGACTCCTCAACCAGACGCTGCGGGTAAGAGGCCGTCGCAGCCACCGCCACCAATCCATCTTGATCTTTGTCTTCTGCATCTACCTTGCCAGGTCTAGCTGCCGTCGACGCCACCATGACGCCAGACAACGCCACCATCCTGCGCTCATCCATCATCACACGCCCACCGGCGAGACCCCTCTGCTCCATGCCACTGAGACCCGCCGTTGCCGACGTGCCAGATGCCACGCCGCTCCTCCGTCGCGAACACCACCTGTTGCCACTAGTCCCATCCCCTCCGCCTGCAGTTCCTCTAACTGAGCGTCCAAACACCACAGGAGGCGCCTACAAGAAGGATACGACACACGCAGTGCCGCCGCCGTCCAATCTAAGGAGATTTTGAGTTTTCACCTGGGCATGGGGCCGGGGTGGAGGGCAGGGACCTCGACGGCGCCTACAAGGAGGAGAACGGCGACCCTGGTCGTCGCCATCGTCAGGATGAAAGAGTGATCCAGAGTTTTCTCCGGTCTGATGGCACCTCTACCAGCCCCCGTGGACGCACCAAGGCCGACGACCGCGATCGTAAGCCACCAAGTGCAGCGGGAGAGAGCCTGCAGCGCGGAGGAGAACCATCGGCACCTCACTGCCCACGCGGTCAAGACGCCGTCCATCCACCCCCGCGAACGTCGGCAGCCGAGGGCGCCGTCGCCATGCCTAACGGGGCCGCCGCCCCAGGTCTAGGTTCCTCCCGATGGCCGGAGTGGCGAGATCCGCCACGAGCGATGAGATGCGACACCGCGCGGCCGACGCCATCGCCCAAGCCCGTCGTCGACTGATCTTGCCGCCGCCGGGAGCCCGCACGCTACCGGGAGTCCCACACCCATTGATCTGGGTGCCCGTGCACCGCCGCGAGCCCGCCGCCTCCGGGATTCGCCACACTGTCGGGAAGATCGCACCCCGCGGATCAGGACGCCCGCGCCGCCGTGGATCCGTGAGAGGGAGGAGAGACCCTCCGCCGCCGCCGTCGCACGCATAGGCTTTGCCCGGCGCCGACCATCGGCAGCGGCGGAGGGGGAGAAGGGCGCTGGAGGGTTACTAGGCGGCGGCTGAGCCCTCCCGAGCCGCCCGCGGGGGAGGCGACGCAAGAGGGAGGGAGCTCTGACTCTCCCCTAATGTACTAATGTGTACTGCCGAGTTTGTACTAATGTGTGGGCTATGCTAGCCACTCCGACAGAACAGCTCTTGCGTTAAATTGACAACACAACAGTTATAGAAACAATCGACGGCGGACAGTAAATTTTCACAATGCGAACATTTTCAAATTTGCGAACAAAATTCTGAAAGCTCAAACAAGTTTTTATAAAACGAACATTTTGGGGATTCTTAAATAGTTTTTCGAAAAAAGAACAAAATAGTAAAGGTGAACATTTTGTGACATTTGGAACAATTTTTAAAAAGACGCAAACCATTTTGTGAAATATTGGAGTAAAAATTGAAAATGAGAACTTTTTTGGAATTACGAACAATTTTTTCAAAAAATATGAACACATTTCGAAACTCCCTGCATATTTTTTCAAATATGCGAACATAAAAATAAATATACGAACATTTTCTGAAATTGCCCGAATATTTTTCGAATTTGATAAGAAAAATTCAAAACACAAACATTTTTTAATTTCTTGGAAAAATTGAAAGTCGGAGCACTTTTAAAATTTGTGAACAAATTTTGAAAACATGAATATTTTTATGTTATGAATAAATTTTGAAAGGAGAACATTTCTTATTTTGTTTTTTAATGTGAACATTTTAGCTTTTTAGAATTATCAAAATTGTAAAAGAAGCGAACCAATATTTGAAATTATCAAATTTTATGCTTATTCTAAACAACATTTCAAAACAGGAACATTTAGTAAAAATTAAAAAATCTAAAAATACTAACAATTTAATTTTCTGATCCATTTGTTGAAAATGAGTAATAGAGAAAAGAAAGCAAAAAGAAAGAAACGAAATGAAAAGGAGAAACAGAAATAATAAAAAAATACTAAAAAGGGAAGGAAAAGAAAACAAGAAAAACGAAAAAGGATAGGAAGATAAAAAAGGAAGAGGAAAGAAGAAGAAACAAAACAAAAAAGCTGAAGAAGGAAAAAACCCGTTCAGAGAACCTCATAGAAGGTTCCGAAAACCGAAATAAACCAGCTGAAACCTTCCAAAACGTTTCTAAAACTGCAATCAGTGGAACGCACGTCTCGCTCCTATATGCGTGTGCGCCAGGATGACATTTTGAGGCAGGATACGTCAAATAGGAATCCGATAGGGGCACCCGAGGCGGGACATAGGGGCGTCCCTGTTGCAAACTCTCAGGCCTCCATATAATTTACGTTTTCCGTTTTTTTCCGACTATTATGTTCTTTTTAGGACGCTGATAACGTTCACATGTGTGGTGAAAATGATATCCGCTCACACGCCCTATAACATAGAGACTATGTCATGTCACCGTATGCATGCATGTCAGAATCTTTTTGGATTTTCAGTTTTTAAACTATTTTATCTCTTTAATGAAAAATCTGATTGACGATCCATTTTCATCGTTAAATCCATCGCGACGAGATTTTCAAAACTAGATCTCATATTAATATGTTTCGACAACTTTTAAAAGTTGCCATCTCTATTACACATGAATTACTATAGTGTTTACACTGAAGTTGCCATGATATGTTTCAACTATTTTCTTCTACATTTAAAAGTAAATTTTAACATATTATAAAACGATGAATTAAGAAAATAGACTTGCCATGAACCATAAATTAAAATTTTCATGATATATGCACTTAAAATTACCATGATTCATACAAAAAATAATTTTTATGGTCAAAGTACTGAAATTGCCATGATCAAAATACTAAAATTGCCACATGACAACTTTAATGTAACACTATGGCAACTGCAGTCTAAACTTCCTGGCAACTTTTGGCCAATTTTTTTTCGTCGAAACATATCAACATGGGATCTAGTTTTGAAGATCTTGTCGAGACGGATTTAATAGTGAAAACGGATTTTTAATTGGAATTTATAATTAGAAGATAAAACATTTTTAAACCAAAAACCAAAAATAATCCCGCCGATGTCATCTTTTTTGATGTGGCAAAATGAATGGTACTGAAGACGTTTGGGCCATGTTGCTTCGTGCCACACGTGTGAGCGTTAACATTTGCTTCTTTTAATTTATTCCTTTTCTTTTATTTTGCTATTTTCTCTGTTTCATTTTTAGAAAGTGTTTCCTTTCATTTCTTCCTTTTGTCTTTTTAGTTTATTTTTATTTTCAATCTAGTTTCAAAATTTCAAATGTTTTTAAATAAATGTTATCGTTTTCAAAATATGTTCATAATTTTAAAAATGTTTGCAGTTTTCAAAATTTTGTTCACAAATTAAAAAGCGAAAAAGTGTTTGGATTGTGAAAAAAATGTTCACAAATTGAAAATGTGTGCAGTTTACAAAATTTTGAATTTGGAATTTTCAAATTTATTTGCATTTCTTAAAATTGTTTGACCATTGAAAATTCTTCCTGTTTTGTCAGAAAATGTTTAGAATTCCAAAAGTTATTTACATTTCTCAAAAACAATTGGAATTTAATAAATTATTTTATTTTTCAAAAAAAGTATTTTCCTTTTTTGAAAATTAAGATTGTTTTCAAGAAAGGTTTCAATCTTTTTCCAGAAATGCTTTCAAATACCAACATTGCTATGTGTTCTTATATGTTTCACGCTTTCTATGATCATTAGATTCATCAGCTCGATAGCCTAGCACCTCCCGTCAGTTGTGCCAGGTCACAAGTTTGACACGTCGTACGTTTGCTCTTTTTTCATGTATTTTCATGCCGCGCGTTTAAAAAAGCAAGTGGCATCGCGTCGGCGGGTCGGCCTAGTTGTGGGCGGAGCTTGTGCGTCGCGCTCCTATTTTAACATATAATGAGGCTAGCCAACTCGTCTCCTCGGTTGTCCCTCATTTTGGTTCGATTTGGGCCGTTGGATGGTGGTCAAACAGTACATTTTTTCCTTGGTTGACGTTGGATCTTCGGTCATTTTCGTTTTGACCGTGAGTTGAGTTTATCCAGGCAATGACCTGTGGGCTCGGCCTCTCAACCGATTGGCTGGGTAAGCCTTTTTTGGGTGCTTGGGCGGCCGATCCTGCCACGCCGCGTGCGCGAGCGTCACGGACCAGGATTTCCATTGGGTCAGATTTACTTGGGTCACCCATCGTGTCCCATCACGCGGAGTCCGCGTCGTGCAGCGTGGGCCAGCGCTTATGCACCAGGTATCTCCGTCCGCGGTAGCTGATTGGTGGGCCGGTGTTGCCTTGGTCTCGTTCGTCGGTTGCACTGGTGCATGTCGCGCGGTGTATGTGTAGGCTTGAGTTTTTTGGGGTCAACCGCTCTTGGCGGACGCTCCTGGCGCGCTGCCCGCGTCGTGCGTTGTGGGCAACAGCTGTGGAGGGGCCGGCCGGTGTGTGTGCGCTCGGTTTGCACTCACCTTTGGCCTTCCGCGATGACGGGTGGCCCGACGCTGCTCATGTTCCGCTCGTCGGCTGCCCTGGATGCCGTTTCGTCGGGGTCCTGGTGTGAGCGAACCTGTCCTAGCACGCCATGCATCGTGCGGCCCGTCATGGGCAGCCTCAAATCACAACAAACCCGTCCCTCCCTGCTCCCTCCCTTGTCCGCTGCCGCACCTGTTCTTCTCCTGCTCTCTCTCTCTCTCTCTCTTGTGCGATGTTCCTCCTTCCTATTGGCGCGCCCCGCCCCATCTTCCACCCTCACGTTCATCTTCAACATCCCCTCCTCGGCTAGATGGCGCCTCTGGGGGTGAAGGAGCAGGGGAGGGCCAAGAAGCCAGCGGTGTGGGGTGGAGCAGCGAGGCCGGCGCCCCAGACGGCGGACGCCTCACGGGATGGAGGAGAGGCCGGAGATAGGGAAGGATCAGAATCCTCATGGAGCGGCAGGGAAGGTGAAAGTCCCGACGGCTGAAGATGGTGCGCACGGGAGGAGCTCGGGTGATGTCAAGGTGAGCTTCTCCCAATCCTTCACCCCCTTCACGCCTCTTGCAAAATTTTCTTGTTTAAGATCATATGAAGGTGAGTGTAGTCTTGTGAGCAATTGCCTGTGCTATTTTCTTCTTTCTTTACTTTCTCCCTTTCCTACAAGAAGATGCCGAGTCATGTAATATCTTCAAGGAAGAGAAAAACTGCATTTTGTTCATGTGAAAAGTTAGGGTGGGTTTGTGTTTTCAGAAATGAGGCGACCTTTCATGTACACGTATCAAAGATTTTTCTCTGTAAACGTGTACTGGACCTGTGTGATTTTCATGACAGAGCTTAAATAAATCTGGTCCATTTATATTAAACCTTGCATTATGCAGCAGTAGAACTACTGCTCGATTTGCCATGTGCCATTTTTGGTGCGTTAATTTCAGCTAGACTGAATCAACCACGTCGTCCTTCTTGGCTTTATTTTTCCTATGTGTGTGTGTGTGCAGGACGCTTAGCAGGCCTGACTTAAGATCTAACCCCTGACAGACTTTAAGCATGGTCCAGTATGCACTTCTTGACTTCCCTCGATTTTTGTTTTTGTTTAAATTTATATCAAATTAATATTGTTTGCAATTTTGCATACAGGTTGGAGAGGTTATTTTTGGCATGGAGGTCTTTTTCAGTTTTTCTAAAGTTACACTTTTTTCCGGTTCCCGAAGCACGTTCGGCGTGTTAACTAAAGTGTTACCCACCAAAGTTGTATTATTGATCCCACACAATGGTTAGAATCCCAATCGTTCAATTACAGTAGACCAGACCATGTTTCACGTTTTGTATAGTCCAACCAATAATACAGATTGAGCCTGGTGATGATTTTCAATATATTGTGATAGTAGTTTGTTGCATTGATTAGTTAATGAGCCATCCTTCCGTTTTACTCGAAATGGTGTAATAGTTAAATAGATGTATTTGTGCCATTTAGCTCATTGTAAGGTAGGGGCTGATCAGGGTGGAAGAGTAATCTATGTTGTGTAGACAACATCACTGTAATTTTCTCAGGCGAATAAAAGAATAGCTTGCGGTGCATGAAAAAGCCCCAATAAAATTCATCAGTTCAGTTCAGCTGTACATCTTTTGACCCCTTTTCTTGGTGCGGATTGAGCTTTGTGTTGTTAACATTTTTATTTAACTGCATTTTTTTGCTTTAGTCCTTCCTCTTAGTGTATAATGATCCTGATCGTGTGAGTTTCTTTCCTGGCAGGGTAGTTATGCCTCAATGCATTCCATAACAAAATGCATATATGTCCTGGAGGTAGGATTTCAGCTTCAGATTGTCATCAAGTTTGTTGAATTTATCGTTCCATGTTGGAACAATGTACTTTCAGGAGTATTTTTCTACTGAGTACATATAATACTTTCACACGTATGTTGTATTATATTCCAACTTTCCAAGTACCTTGTGCTTCTGCTCTTGGATTCTTTGTAAATGCTCCACAAGTCCCGCACTAATTTTTTCAACAAAATAATTAAGTGAAACATGGCTCTGAGCTATTGTCATATGGTAGCTGTATGGGCTCTACTTGAATTTGGTAGTTATATTTTCTTTAACTGTTGGTAAAAGTCTTAAGCGGTGCTACTTTAGAACTTTCTGAAATACAAACAGTAGCCATAGTTCCATATGCATTTCTTTGATTTTAATTTCTTGTTGGTACCTTACCAAGCAGGCCGCTTGGTGCGTTTGTATCTTACCTCCTGCCATCAAACTGGAGCCACAAATCCAGTGGATTTTGTTTCTGTTAAATCATATTACGTCCAGAAATGTGAGCTTATCTCCGATGTATCTTTAGGGAGGACTTTTTTTACGCTGAAAATAATGTGTGTGCTTATCCCATTAACTTGAGTGTGTTATTACAAGTTTCTGTAAGAAATTACTTTCTTCATTATGCATTGATCATGATTATTCTGTCTTGAATAAACATATGGTGTGACTATTTTCATATAATGATTTTATATCTTTATGATCCCAAAATCATGATGTTGATTTACTTTCGTGTTATTTCACTATTTTGGCTCTGAAAAGCAATAGTATAGTATATCCATGGAGTATAATAGGTTTGTTTGTTTGTTCTATCAAGCCAGTTTTATTCCATTTGCATGAGCATATACCTAACTTTTTTAATGCTCGCTCGTGAACAAGATGAGAGCACTGGTTATGTATTTCCAAACAAGGCTTTGACTGAGATAGGTATTACTGATTTCTTTGGATTGCTATGCTGCAAAACTTGATGTATTGTCTCGGCTAACTCTGCTTTTTTAAATTCAAAAGCAAAGAAGATTCCTACAACTACTGCAGATTTGCGAAGAATCGTGAAATCAAATTATCCATGTATAAAAAGCAAAAAAGATGCCTACAACTACTATATAGTAGGAATGATGTTCTATATTGCTGCCACAGGAGAATATATATTGTAGTGCTCTGAAAATAAATTAAATGTTACTAGGGTCCTTGGTTAATGCATTGTTTTTCCTTTCCCATCCAGAATGATATTGGAAGATACGGAATTAGTATGAGGTAGCTCTAGGGGGTTTGAACACTTGGATAAGATTAAACACATGTTGTACCGAATTGGCAGTCCTTCATCCGAATTTTCTTGATAATGGTACACCATTTGACGATGGGTTCTCTAACAACAGTAAAATCCACTTGATATTATTTAGATATAATGGAAAAGGGATCAGAAATGCGGTTTGTATGACTGAAAACATCCTTAACATATGGTTGTTCATTATACTCTGTGGTAGTGAGATTGGTTAGTAATGTTACACATAATATATTTTTTCCAATTGTGTCCCTCACTCTCTTAAGCACGTTTCTGTTGTATACTGGTTAGTTGACATGATGCATGTATTTGATGTTGTCGTCGGGTCTCCACTATTGTACATTTGTCTTGCCACTTTGTTGTTCAAATTATTTTTTAGGAAACTATTTGAACTATTCTGAAGGCCATTTGTTCTTATTGCTTTTCTTTATAAGTTTCTCCATAATGGCACTTTCCACCTGGAAAAAGCATCAAGGACCTGGAAAAAGTATCAAGGTCAGCGATCCAGTTTTTGTTCTATAGGCATCCCTTCTTTGAATGAGGTATGGTAGCAGATGATGTATCTGTTTTATGTGGGTCAGAAGAGGCATCCGGTTGCTTGACTTTGTACGCACATTCTGGTTCTTTAATCTTAGTTGTACAACCTATAACTTTCCAATTTATTCTTTGTAAACCAACTCAAAGCTGTGAATTGATGACCACACCTGCTAAGACAATCTTGAAATATTTTGTTGGGTCTCTATTTCTGTACCGAACTTTAGGGAATCACCTACTGCTGAAAGACTTGCCCAGGCTATGTATGTCAAACATAATGATGCTCTAAGAAAAAAATATCTCAAGTTATTCCTAAAACCTAATTTTATCAACAAAGGCTTAATTTTTGAAAATACGCCATGTTTGTTGCAATGGATCAAGAGGTACACATGCTCTCAAATATGAAGTTATTAACAAATGCAATTTTTTTCAAAGCAAACTCATGGTTTAAATGGGCATCTGTGTCATTTGGTGCAACGTGTCATCTTTTTAGCCGAGCACACACATAAACAAATTGATGCAAGCAATACCTCGAAAAAGATGAAGACCTCCTTAATTGGTATGCATATTTTTTTTATACATGGGATCTAAATTCTTAATGTGTGTGGTTGCTCAAACGGAAGATTACCCAAAAATACACATATTTTCAGTCCAACATGGTTTTCAATGAAATTTTATGATGCCAAATTTAAATGTATGTGTACATCTCATTGTGCAAAGCAAGCAACCAATCTTCTTCTTTTTATTAAAGGGTGTTAAATTTGTTAACGTATGTGTTTGCCCACAACTAAACCATGGATTTTCTTTTCAATTCGGACATGGATTCAGCGGGTCTCTGCGCCATTTGGCTCAACGAGTCCACTAGTATGACAAAAAAGGTGCACACCGGACGAGCAAGGAGAAGCGTGATCGCCCCACCGCCCTTGTGGGCCAGCCCACGCAGTGGCTCCTTTTTTTGTCTTTTTTGCAATGATTATTTTACATTTTTGTACTTCATTTTCCCCCTTTTTTGTTTTCAATGTTTTCCATTTATCTATTTCATTTTTTTGCATATTTGGGCCATGCTACGCGTGGGCTGGTGGATGTGTTAGAATCATCCGCCGCATCAAGCTCCATTAGATCAGCGCGGTAATAGCCGTCGGTCGTAACAACCGCACACGGCTGACCCGCTCTTTACTTCCTGCAACAATGACTCTGTTGCAGAAACAATTCTCATGCCCCTCCCTTGCACCCGTCCCGACAGAGATCTAATCTTTCTAGGGCGCCTCTCTACAACACCATGGCGCACCATATCGCATGACAGATGCTTGGATCCAAAGAAAATCGAGCTCACCGAGGGGCCTTGCTTCGAGAACAGCTGTGGCAATCCTTCCCAGCGCAATACTAATTAGGAGGATCTTTGAGTGTGCGCACACTAGAAAGCCCAATAAAGCGGAAACAAGTAGCACATCAGAGAGCATTGCAATAGAAAATAGCAACTCCAGCAGGAAGCCTAGCACTGGAATGGATGTAACAAGAACACATCAGAAGAACGGGATGCTCCGTCATGATTGTAAGGCGCATATGATTGCTGGGCTTAGGCAGGAGAGACGGACCATTACTTGCTTTGGTGTGGAGTATACACATCCATTGATGGAACAATCGGAGTGTGTTAGGAACTACCGCTCGCACCGCAAGATACCTGCCAAGGATTACCAACTCTTGTTGACATTGCATGATGTCAACCTGTCAACTTCAGATTTCATGGGTGTTCTTGGTAGGATCCATGGAGCTGACACTAGGATATTCCTGTATGTGAAGAGAGATGTTTTGAATGAACGTGCAAAGCTCCGGCAAGGGATAATATTCCGACACATGGATATGACAGTCAAGTACTTTGAGCGGAGGAAGGCCGAGAATCCATAGTTTTTATTTGTGAAGCAAAAATATCCTGCCACAAACTCCCTGACTGTGCTATTTTGGGTTGATGGGAGAACAAGGGCATTGTACCCGAAATATAAAGATTGCGTATTCTTTGATACTACCTTTTGCACCAATAGATACAACATGACTTCTGCTACTATAGATGGGGTCAACAACCACCTTCAAACCATTGCTCTCGGATGTGCCTTGTTGCCGGATGAGACTATTGAAACATTTAAGTGGGTGTTTGAGAAGTGGATGGTTGCGATGGATAATAAGCATCCAACAAACATAATGACAGACTAGGACCAAGCAATGGCAACAACTATTGAGCACATGTTCCCAAACAACTATCATCACTGGTGCGCGTCGGTCCTAAACAAACGGTTTAAAACCCCTTTCTGCGACGACATTTGGAACCGTCGCCAAGTGAGTGTGGGCGATAGGGGGGGTCCTTCCCACATGACCCGGAGACCGTCGGGGATAGGGCCCCTACAATACTCCTACTCGTTTCTGCTCGCATTTCCATTGCAGTCGGTATTCTGTGGTGCTATGTTTACGATGCACGGCCCATCACCAACGGTTCACTATTATAGAACGTGTATGATGCGCGGACCATCATAAACGGTTCACCATTAAGAAGATTAGCTAATCGTCATACGAGTGTCGGACAGGATTACGAAATGTCGGACCATCGTAACATCGTCGTACACGACAACTATCGCACACGCTATTCTGTGGTGCAATGTTTACGATGCATACTTCATCAGAAGTAGTTCATGGTTGCGAATCATGTACGATAAGGCAACTAACACAAACGTTTAGTTTTCCCACACCGTTTGTGATATTGTCTAACACCGCACACGCTTTGCAAACGGCAACTGTGTGCATCCTTGCACACGTTTCCTCTCTGTGAATCGTCTCGGATTATGGTGCATATCGCAAACGTTTGTGTTTTACCAACCATGTGTGCCGTAACAACCTAGAGAGCGTAATTTCACCGTAATTTAATTGTTGCTTTTCCAAATTGTACCGGATTTGGATTTGAATTTAAATGTATGCTACAACTTTATTCATATCCATCAGGTTCAAACAACCAATGCATTATTCGATTCATAGGTACATATGTTCAAGAATTACATAAGAACCAAATAAAGAATAATGAACCACAGTTGTATACTTGTACTATTAAAGACGGTAAAGAAAGAGGCGAAATATATTCTGGTTGCTGAACAAGGTGAAGCGGAATGCCCATATTGTGCCCTCCTCCATGTAGAAGGCACGCACGACTCTAGCCCAATCCCTTTTGATGGCCGACCGCCCATCCTTCACGGTCTTCATGAAAAAATCTAGATAATCATCGTGTTCTGGTAGAAATACTTTAACCTTTGCATGCCCACCAATCATGTAGTTTTAGAGGTAATCTTGAGTAAACTGCTTTGGCAACCACTGCAAAGGAATAAGATTTCAGACATTGTCATCTAACACAACTCATTATGGGCAGTAAAAAGAAGGCTGCAGAGTCTTACTTACCATCCTGCAGTTCGCTGTTGTCTTGGATAAAGTGTAAACAAATAGTTTAATTGTGATCTTTGGACCCATTTTACTAACAATCTTTATCAGCTTCCTCACTTGATGCTGATCATCGATATCTCATTGCCCCATACACAGAAAGGGTCAAAACGTGGATCTTTACCAATGACATATGTACCTAAAAGCACAAAGTTAATATTAGAAGCTAAACAGCAATGGCACAATGATGTAGTACAACACTCTTTTATAATATGTCTATATACATCCGTATGTAGTAGTCCATTTGAAATCTCTCGAAAGACAAATATTTAGCAATGGAGGGAGTATCTTATAACATCCAATAAACTCACATATTAGATGAATTAACATCTTATATTATGGGATGGAAGGAGTTTAGTTCGTTCTTAAAAATTAGCTGCTGCTGTATCCACGGGTTACAATTAGTTTGAGCTACTTCGGGCTCAAATAGCCCTAAAGTATATCTAAACATGAGGGCTAGTTTGAGCTAGTTGCATCTATAACCCACCCAAAAAAAACTAGTATCCAACCCAAGAGGTGCTAATTGGAGCTAGTTCTCCTAGTGCATTTATTGTCAATCATCTAACCCTACCATCCAAACAACTCTTTGGATGGAGTTAGTTCAGGGTTAGTAATGAGCTAGAAACTAACTCTAACCTCGAGCTAAGTTGAGTATCCAAACAGGGCTGTGTTGTTGCTGTTGCTGCTGCTGCTCTTCTACGTATATCTAGACATCATTAGAACATTAATTTAACACTCTTCCTTGTTGCTATGTAGCCTAGGATTGCATATTTAGACATTAAGTACAGTGCGTGTTGCTATGTAGCCTCAGATATATTACATAAGGCCCTAGTTAACCTAAGAAAAAATGGGTTGCAGATATATTCAGTTAAAAGTCCGATTCGCCGGTTAGTCCCTTATCAGCAGCCGGCCTATATGGTACCAGCTACGGATATCCTGAATAGTGAGCAGATATAAGCCATGGGATGAAACTAACCTCGATGGAAAACATCAGTCGTTCCCAAAATTGTCCTGTGTAGGTACATCAAGAAGCATGTTATGCACAACAGGCTAAACATCAACCAAAATTACACATGGCAGACAAAATAATCTCCAAAAGATAGCTTCAATGTGCAGGTTTAAGCACGCTAGTAAAGCAAAACAAGTTGAAAGGTGTGCTAACTGCAACATGTCTAACATTTAACAACAAGCAAACATGGTCATTCATACTGGTATTGTGCTGGTCTAAGTACACTGGTTATGGTTAAATAAAAATGGAAAGGCGTGTTAATTACAAGATCCAGCAACCAAATGTAGTCATTCATAGTGGTATTGTTGAAACTGGTACTGATGAAATTGAACTGCACAGTTCATACTTGCACATATAGAACATCACGTTGTGAATAACTGGAATAAACAAGGCATACTACGAACAACCAAAGATAGCATTTGAAACTGAACATATGCTAACTACAAACAACTGAACAATCAAAAAACTTTAAAAGAGGCATATGCTAGCTATAACAGGCTTAACAGCAAGCAAATATATGAATTCCTATCGGTATGTTTAAAACTGGATTGATGAAATGTACTGCACAGTAAGTAATTGCACATATAGAGCATCACATTGTGAACAACTGAAATAAGCAAATCATGGGTTTCCTCACTTGTCACTGATGGGCTCGTTCCCGTGGGAAGGGCACATACCCTGGATGCGCTCCATGTTGTCGTAGATGAGCTCCTTCCGCTTGGAAGAGCACGACTGTAGGGTGCCCTGATGAGGATACAAACTTGGGGTAGGGTAATAGACCTGACCTATACGCCCTACCTAAGGTCCTTTTCATAAGAACAAAGAAGTTCAAGAAACAGAAGAAGGGATCCAACAAAGGTGTCGAGTAAAGTCCACTCGACCAACCAGTCACTCGGAGACCTCTCGCTATCCAGGGCACTCGACCATAAAAACCACTCGACATATGAGAATACCTAAAGCCGCTCTACGCAGCAACGGTCGGGCATTTATTCATATACTTAATGATCATTTGTAGCACTTCAATACAGCCGTTACCTGTAACCCCACCTCTTTATGTACATTGAATCCTATGTAATGGAGGGGAGCTGGGGTCCTGGCGCACTCTATATAAGCCACCCCCTCCTCTAGGACAGGGGTTCGCACCCTCTGTAACTCACACGCATATAATCCAGTGGACCGCCTCTGGGCTCTGAGACGTAAGGCTGTTACTTCCTCTGAGAAGGGCCTGAACTCGTAAAACTTGCGTGTGCAACTCCTCCATAGCTGAGATCTTGCCTCTACATTACCTACCCCCTATTCTACTGTCAGACTTAGAACCACGACAGTTGGCGCCCACCTTGGGGCAGGTATCTTAGCGACTTGTTGGAGAAGTTGCGTTTTTTTCCGATCCCCTTCATCATGGTTTCAGGCGGAGGTTTGGCTGAGGGCCGCGAGATCCGTCTCGGCGCACTCGTGTTTGTCGCCGACGACTCCGCTTGGCTTCAGGAGGCTCCGCTCGACGTCGACGCACTCCCTGTCCGCGGGGCAACCACTTTCGCGCGTTCGTCCGCGGCGTCCTCTTACGGCAGCCGTCGACCCAGTATCAGTCGGCTCCTGTAGCTTCCTCCCTCCCTGTCGCCCGCCGGCGCAAGCGTTTCGGTCGATCGAGGCTTCAGCGGTGGGTGAGGCATGCGGTGGCTCGCCAGTCGGCCACCCCTCAAGTCGCGGCGATCGAGCCCGACGAAACTCTCTACTACTGCTCGACTCGCCGACCGCTCCACAGAGATCGCATCCGAAAAGCGACATCGCGATCCCGCGGCGGAAGTCTTGATGGTCGATGGACCTCGCAGTCCTCCTGGCTTCCCTCGCGTTGATGGTGGAGATGACGGAGGCGATCCGTCGCGTGTCCATGAGGAGTACCTCCCCGAGCCTCTCTCTTCGCAACAGAGGGAAGAACTTCGCCGCCGGAACATGGATGCCCTTCATACTCCTATAATCGGAGAAACTCCCGAGGCCCGAACCTTGGAGGAGGCGCGCCTAGCCAACTTGGCCGAGCGCACTCGACTGGAGAACCTCTAGCACGCACTCGACGAGCGTGCTCGGCAACGGGTTCCAGCATCCAGTCGACGACAACTTTTTCCGCCTCCAACTCAGGTATATCGAACTCCAATCCAGAATCTCGCAGCCGCAGCCCGAATAGCAGAATCAATCCAGCCGTCCCAGTCAGAAGCTGGCAGAGGTTTGATGCAGATCAGGGATTTACTCCGGGCAGCGGGAGAACAGAATACAGCTGTGTCTTAGTCGCGGAATAGGATCCACAACAGATCCATCGTAGCAGATACAGTCCAGTCGGCCCACAGCCCAAGATCGCCCCCGAGGCGTGAGGGACGTGGTGACCGACGAGATCAGTACAGAAACCGCGAGCAGTATGATCGCCGACTTGATCATGATGATCGTCGTCGAGTTGCCACACCTCCCCCAAGGAGTGGTTCATATGCGCCTCGACAGCATGATGACAGACGCCCTCACAGCGGTGGGCGAAGAATTCCAGTCGACCCCAGGGAACCAGGCTTTGATGTGAGATCGATTCTTGTACAAGGTTTGGTCGACAGAAACAGAGCTCACAGAGAAGTCCATGACAGAGATTTACCAACCAGCAGCAGAGTGCATGTCTCAGGTCCCGAGTGCTTCAGCAGAGCCATCAGGTCCGCGGTGATTCCTCCCAACTTCAGGTTGGCGACTGGAGTCAGTAAGTTCACTGGCGAGTCCAAGCCTGACACTTGGCTTGAGGACTACAGAGTAGCTGCTCAGATTGGTGGCAGCAATGATGAAGTGGCTATGAAGCACCTTCCTCTGATGTTGGAGGGCTCGGCCAGAGCATGGTTAAACCAGTTAGCACCTGGCAGTATTTACAGTTGGGAAAATCTTGCCCAAGTGTTTGTCAGAACATTTGAAGGAACATGCAAATGGCCAGCAGGGCTGACAGAGCTGCAATCTTGTGTGCAGAAGCCCAATGAGACTTTGAGGGACTATATCCAGAGCTGGATCACGTTGCATCACACGGTGGAAAATGTGTCTAATCACCAAGCAGTTTGTGCCTTCAAGGAAGGCGTCAAATATCGAGAGCTGAATCTGAAGTTCGGTCGGACCGGAGATATGTCTCTGAGTTGGATGATGGAGATTGCCACCAAGTATGCCAATGGTGAGGAGGAGGATCGGCTCCGGAGCAGCGAACGCAAAACAGTCGTACATGAAACCGGAGGAGGGAATTCCAGTCGGAAGCAGAAGCGCAAAGTCGAGCCAGCTGCTCCTGGAGAAGCTTTAGCCGTGACTCAAGGAAAGTCTAAGGGGAAACCCAAGGGGCGGTGGAACCCTAAGAAAGTAAAAGATCAGGATGGGAATGATGTGTTGGATCTGCCATGCCACATCCACACAAAGAAAGATGAGGAAGGTAATCTCATTTACCCAAAGCATACCACTCGACAGTGTTGGCTCATAATCCAGCATTTCCGAGAGAAACAACCCAAGGAGAAGGAAAAAGAGTCAGACAAGGTTGAGGACAAAGAGGAAAGCGACGATGGTTACCCTCACGTCAACTCCACTCTGATGATTTTTTTTCTGATGTAGAGAGCAAAAGTCGACTGAAAGTCATCAACAGAGAAGTAAACATGGTCGCTCCAGCGACGCCCAGTTATTTGAAATGGTCTCAGACACTGCCATTACATTCGACCACCGATCACCCGACGATATAGCCATCCCAGGAGGCAAGCATTGGTGGTCGACCCGATTAAATCAAACGCACTCGGTTGACTAGAGTTCTAATGGATGGAGGCGTGGCCTGAATATTCTGATGCAGAGTCACCGAAAGGAATGGGCATTCCGATGTCCGGACTCAGCGAAAGCAACATGAGTTTCCATGGAGTCATCCTCGTAAGAAGGCTGAATCACTCGGCCAGATCGCCTTGATGTAGTTTTCGGTGATTACAAGAATTACCGCAAAGAAAAGTTGACATTCGGTTGTGGATTTCGAGTGCTTATCACGCTATTCGGGAGGCGGCTTACGCACATTTTATGGCTCGACCATGCTACGGTATCTCAAGTTGAAGATGCCCGCCCTAAAGGTGTGATCACTATCACCGCAATCGGGAGAAGGCGAAGAGTGCTTCCGTAAAGGCTCAAGATCGCCGATGCATGATGGTAGTAGTGGAATTGCAGGAGTATCAAAAAAATGCAGATCCGAGTGATTTGTTACAAGCGAAGAAGCCCGCCACGGATTCGGCATTTCGGTCGTCTGGCGAAACGAAGCTGATTCATATCCACCCGACGGATCCCAATGCTGCTCCGACTCACATTTCAACAACACTCGACTCCAAATAGGAAGAACGCCATCCGTTCCTCCGTGAGAACGGGACATCTTTGCATGGAAACCTTCTGACATGCCTGGTGTTCCCAGGGAGCTGGCTGAGCATCGTCTGCGAGTCGACCCAAAAGTGAAACCAGTCAAAGAACATCTTCGACGGTCCGCCGTGTAGAAGAGGAAAGCAATCGGAGAAGAAGTGGCTCGGCTCCTGGCAGCTGAGTTTATCCGAGAGATTTACCACTCAGAGTGGCTAGCCAATGTTGTCATGGTCCCTAAGAAGGACGACCCACTTCGCATGTGCATTGACTTTAAGCATATCAATCGGGCCTGCCCGAAAGATCACTTTCCTCTCCCTCGCATCGACCAAATCGTCGACTCAACTGCGGGATGTGAGCGTTTGTCCTTTTTGGACGCTTATTCGGGGTATCATCAGATCCGTCTGTATGGACCCGACGAGATAAAAACAGCTTTCATCACTCCATTTGGGTGCTTCTGTTATGTCACCATGCCATTCGGCTTGAAGAACGCTGGAGCCACATTCATGCGGATGATTGAAGTGTTTACTCACTCAAATCGGTCGGAATGTGGAAGCATACATGGATGATATTATGGTTAAGTCACGAAGGTTCCGACCCCTCTTGGCTGACCTTGCTGAAACCTTTGCCAACCTTAGAAGGTATGATATCGCTTAATCCATCAAAGTGCACATTCGGAGTCCCAGACGGAAAATTGCTCGGTTTTCTCATTTCAGAACGAGGGATCGACGCTAACCCAGAGAAAGTGTGAGCCATACTCCGAACGAAACGCCATGTGCGTGTACATGATGTCCAGAAGCTTACTGGTTGCTTGGCCGCCCTAAGTCGATTCATTTCTCGCCTCGGTGAAAAGGCGTTGCCTCTTTACCGACTAATGAAGAAGTTAGATAAGTTCGAGTGGACCCCTGAAGCTGATGCAACATTTACAGAGCTAAAAGCCCTGATTTCCACCCAGCCGATGCTTGCTGCCCCAATCAGCAAAGAACCTTTGCTACTTTACATTGCAGCCATTGGACAAGTCGTCAAGATCTTGTATTTACTACGAAAGGGAAGAAGAAGGAAAAGCCTATAAAGTTCAGCGCCCAGTATATTATGTTTCTGAAGTTTTGACTCCATCAAAGCAAAGATATCCGCATTATTAGAAACTGGTTTATGGGATTTATATGACCATGAAGAAGGTTGCACATTACTTCTTCGATCATTTAATTACAGTCATCAATGTCGCTCCATTGTCAGAGATTCTGCACAACAGAGATGCAACTGGTCGAGTGGCAAAATGGGCGATTGAACTCCTTCCCTTAGATATCAAGTTTGAGGCAGATAAAGCTATCAAGTCCCAAGAAATAGCAGATTTCCTCGCCGAGTGGATTGAACAGCAACTGCCGACTCAAGTTCACTCGGAGCACTGGACCATGTTTTTTGATGGCTCCAAGATCTTTGAACGGTTCTCGTCTTTGGGTGGTACTGGTATCCCCCTGAGGAGACAAGCTCAGATATGTCCTCCAGATTCACTTTGACTCCTCAAACAATGAAGCAGAATATGAGGCACTCCTGTATGGATTACGTATGGCCATTTCACTCGGCGTCCGTCGCCTTATGGTTTATGGCGACTCAGATTTGGTAGTCAATCAAGTGATGAAGGAGTGGGACGTCAGGAGCCCAGCCATGACTGGTTACTGCAATGCAGTGAGGAAATTGGAAAAGAAGTTTGAGGGGTTAGAGCTCCATCATATACCCCGACTAAAAAATCAAGCTACCGATGATTTGGCAAAGATAGGTTCCAAGAGAGAAGCCAATCCCAGCAATGTATTTCTGGAACACATTCACACTCCGTCAGTTCAAGAAGATCCTTTCACTGAAGAACCCCCGCAGCCTAAGCGTAACACAGATCCGACTGAAGTCGAGGTTCCAGCCGTGGTCGACCTGATCATGGAGGTTTTGGTCATCACTCCCGACTGGACAGTGCGGTACATTGCATATATTCTTAGGAAGAAACTCCTGAAGATTTAAGAGGAGGCTTGGCGATCGTCTGGTCGATCCAAAGCCTTTACTGTGATAGGAGGGCAACTGTTCAGGGAAGGAGTGACAGGAGTCAGACAGAAATGCATAACGCCATAAGAAGGTTGAATGATCCTCAACGACATCCACTCGGGGACCTGTGGTCACCATGCGTCCTCTCGGACCATCGTGGCTAAAGCATACCGAGCTGGATTTTACTGGCCTCGAGCAAATGAAATGGCGAAAGATATAGTCGACAAATGTGAGGGTTGCCAATTTTACTCCAACATGTCGCACAAACCTGCGTCAGCCCTGAAGACCATTCCACTCGTCTGGCCATGTGCCGTTTGGGGGTTGGATATGGTCGGACCATCGAGAACCGGTAGGAGCGGCTTCACCCATGCTTGTAGCAGTCGACAAGTTTACCAAGTGGATTGAAGCTAAGCCTATCAAGAATCTTGAAGCTAGCACTGCTGTCAGTTTCATCAGAGAATTGACATTCAGATACGGGGTTCCGCACAGCATCATCATTGACAACGGGTCGGACTTTGATTCTAATGAGTTTAGAGCCTTCTGCGCTTCTCAAGGCACACGAGTCGACTATGCTTCAGTCGCTCACCCACAGTCGAATGGACAAGCAGAAAGAGAAAATGGCCTAATTCTCAAAGGACCGAAACCTCGACTGATGCGTGATCTCAAGCACGCAGCAGGCGCCTGGGTTGATGAACTTCCGTCAGTTCTTTGGGGTCTAAGGACAACTCCCAATCGGTCGGCTGGCTGGACTCCATTCTTCCTGGTTTACGGAGCTGAAGCCGTTCTGCCGAGTGACTTACTTCACAATGCACCACGAGTCGAGCTCTTCTCTGAAGTTGAAGCAGAACAAGCTCGGCAAGACGCAGTCGACCTTTTAGAGGAGGAAAGAGAGATGGCCCTGATCCGATCGACTATTTATCAACAAGACTTTCGTCGATTCCACGCCAGAAACGTGAGAGGTCGAGCCTTTCAGGAGGGAGACTTGGTTCTTCGAGTGGATCAACAGAAACCACACAAGCTCGCCCCTGCTTGGGAAGGCCCCTTCATTTTCACTAGAGTTCTCCATAATGGAGCATACCACCTTTATAATGTCGAGCATCAGAAAGACGAGCCACGGGCTTGGAACACGGAGATGCTCCGCCCCTTTTATACTTAAATAATCACTCGGATGAGATGTAATAAGAAATACCTTTGTAGTTTGTTTATCAAACACAAGAGCTTTATAATCTTTCTGAACAATCTGTTGTTGCCTCTGCTTATGTTTAAAATCCCCCAGTGGGTGACTTAGCTGCGAATCCGTTTCGCCTAAGTTCAAAAATTCTTACCGAGTGATGATCAAGCCTCTCACTCGGGAGCTTAGATGCGAATCCATTTCGCCTAAGTTTAAAAAATCCTACTGAGTGATGAGCAAGCCTCTCACTCGGGGGCTTAGCTGCAGTCCAAGAACTCGCCTAAGTTTAAAAAATCCTACCAGGTGATGAGCAAGCCTCTCACTCGGAGGCTTAGCTGCAGTCCAGTACTCGCCTAAGTTTAAAAAATCCTATCGAGTGATGAGCAAGCCTCTCACTCGGAGGCTTAGCTACAGTCCAGTACTCGCCTAAGTTTGAAAAATCCTACCGAGTGATGAGCAAGCCTCTCACTCGGAGGCTTAGCTGCAGTCCAGTACTCGCCTAAGTTTGAAAAATCCTACCGAGTAATGAGCAAGCCTCTCACTCAGGGGCTTAGCTGCAGTCCAGTACTCGCCTAAGTTTGAAAAATCCTACCGAGTGGAGAGCAACCCTCCCACTCGGGGGTTTAGCTGCAGTCCAAGAACTCGCCTAAGTTTAAAAAATCCTACCGAGTGATGAGCAAGCCTCTCACTCGGGGGCTTAGCTGCAGTCCAGTACTCGCCTAAGTTTGAAAAATCCTACCGAGTGGAGAGCAATCCTCCCACTCGGGGGCTTAGCTGCAGTCCAATACTCGCCTAAGTTTGAAAAATCCTACCGAGTGGAGAGCAACCCTCGCACTCTGGGGCTTAGCTATAGTCCAAGACTCACCATGTTTGAAAATACTACCGAGTGGAGAGCAACCTCCCACTGGGGCTTAGCTGCAGTCCAAGACTGCCTAAGTTTGAAAATCCTACCGAGTGGAGAGCAACCCTCCCACTCGGGGGCTTAGCTGTAGTCCAGTACTCGCCTAAGTTTGAAAAATCCTACCGAGTGGAGAGCAACCCTCCCACTCAGAGGCTTAGCTGCAGTCCAGAACTCGCCTAAGTTTGAAACACATCCCTATCCGCAAGGACGACGAGGTGCAGGTCGACTACAACCTTCTCCTTCGAAGCTACGCCACAAATACTATGTGCGCTCCATCCCTATCCGCAAGGACGATGAGGTACAGGTCGACTGCAACCTTCTCCTTCGGAGCTACGCCACAAATACTACGTGCGCTCCATCCCTATCCGCAAGGACGACGAGGTGCAGGTCGACCGGAGTCACCACCTCAGAGCTGCATCTCAAACACAAAGATTATTCCGAGTGAAGAACAAAGCCCAGTCGAAGGCAAACGCAAGCATATTCAGAAACAAACCAAGTTCGGATAAATCCTAAAGTTCCGGACGACGGATCAAAAGTATTCGAGCATTGAGCCCGAAGAAGTTTAACAGTTACACAATCATTCGGCATTCCCAGGCAAATAAAGGTGAAGCATAATGTTTTTCGGTCACGCATCAGGAGAAGGACTGGCTGGGTCGCAGAAACTGTCGAGGTCAATGTTGTCCGCAATACGAGTGGCGGCATCAAGGAAGGTGTCCATGAAAGACTGGAAAGTGTGCCTCTTCGTGTTAGCAACCTTGAGTTCCGCCAGCTTGTTTTCATTGACGTCCTTGCAGTGCACTCGGACTGAGGACAACGCGACATCAGCGCCACAGCGAGCGGATGACTTCTTCCGTTCTTGCACTCGCTCGGGGATTTGATTCAGTCGAGCCATTAGAGACTCAAGATCCTGAGAAAATTCCGCCTGAGGCCAGAGTTCAGCATCAACCCGAGTCATCGCAGCTTTCAGGTGGGCAAGATAAGCAACCGCGCTGTCCATACGAGATTCCAACCGCAACACGTTCGTCGCAACATCATCCTTGACTGGAAAGTTTATGGGATCAAGACCCGTCTCGACTTGTCCAGTTTCTGCTTCAAAGTCTTGGCAAAATTCTGCACAGTCGAGTGAATGGTGAGTCAACGGTATAATTAGACTTGGCAATGATGTAAATAAGACAGATTATTCAAGACCTTCAAGTTTTAAGACCAGCTTTGCAAAGAAGCTGGCCCGATAAGACTCAGCTCGTTATTCTTGGCCTTGAGACTCCCTAGCTCGTCGATCAGTTTCTCCTTGTCCTTCTTCGTTGTTCGACCTCCCAATTGGTGTCGTAAACAACAGTCTTTAGCTTGAATTTTCTTCTTCTAACTTGTCGATCAAGCAAGCTTCTTGTCGCAAGTGTTGTTTTCAAGACGCCCTTCTCGTGCTGCAAAGAAGATCCAGATCCTTCTTCTCCAAAGCTCGCTTCATTTCTCTAAAGAAATAACATTCTTCAGACGGCTTGGATTTGGCGGTTTTCACTACATACATCTGCTCGAGTGGAGTCACTCGGTCCAAAAAATGGAAAGGAAAAGTGTCAGCAGCAGGATATACAGTTGGCGATTGATTACCTCCCATGGCAGCTACTTTGTCACGAGCGGTCTTGAGATTCTTCTTGGCCAATTCTAGATCAAGGTTGAGGCTGATTTGCTGCTTGTTCATTGCAGAAAGCTGAGCCCCAAGATCACAAGATTTCTGCAGTTAAAGCCATATCAGTCGGCAGAGATAAAAAGACATCACAATGATAGCTACTCTAAGACTACCACCGAATCAAACATTCAACGCCAGCCTCGGGATTACATCCAGTGGGTGCACTTAGCGTGCCCCCACCGATTTCGTAGAAAAAAAGAAGAGTTCTGTTTCAGACCACGATCGATCGCTCGCGATCAACTACGGTCTCGGGACTACACCAGTGGGTGCACTCAGCGCACTTCACTAGTGCAAAGATTCAGCTCGAATCGACACAAAGAGACATGCAATTTCAAAACAGCCACACCCCAAAGGCGATCGACAAGAAATACGGCCAATCGGAAAATCAACTAACTCGACATTGGCTTGCGAGCAGCTCCAGCATTGAAGGCTACCGACTAGCCTCATGCACCACTTTCATTTGTCCCATCACCGATTCAATCAAGAAGAGCTTCCTTGGCAGCAGCCGGTGGATCGTCCGAGTTTGATATACAAGAAAAGTGATGAAGGCAGAGCAATCGAAGCAGCTGCCGGATCTCAAGTGGAGTTGTATCGGCGCAGCATAAGTCCGAGCAGCTGATCCCGAGGGCAATCGATCGACAACGGAACCATGAAGGTGACGTTGGTTTGAGCCGGATCTGCCGATCGCCGACCGTCGCCCCAGCGCCACAATGATCGAGGAACTCGACTTCAGCGCCTTCCGCCCAGTTCCTTGTACTTCCTCCTCCTCCCTCTTAGCGGTACCTCTTCTTCATCATCCGGGAGCACAACAACGTCTCGTGGAACTACAATAAACAGAGAAAGCCATAAGGATAACTGACAAACCATCCAGTCGACCAAATAAATTCGAGTCGGGCAGACTTACTGGCTTTGGAGGTGACGGCGTCGTCAGCTTCCTCGTCGGCTGGAGTCTTGTCAATATCCATATCAGTCGCAGCTGAGGTCGGGCTATACAAGTTCATCATCCACTCGGTCAGAACAAGAAAACCGGTTGGAACAGAAAAATACGAGAAGAACGTTTACCCAGAGGCAACATGGACGTCCATCTTGATTCTAGGCAAGGTCTTCCGAGCCTTCGAAAGATTAATTTTGGGCTGCTTGGTGACCTTCTCAGTCAATTCTGGAGTCGAGGACCGAGCGCGCTTGTGAGATGGAGCACTCGACGCCACAGCTTTGCCGCGCTTGCTCGCGGGATCATGGCGCAGCTTGGATCGACGTTCAGAACAAAGCGGTGAGTCGGCCACTTCCTCATTGTCCGACTCGTCGCTCTCGTCTTCATCATTGTCAGCTGGAGACTCCCACTCGCCGCTCTCCTCGGCACTGTCCTCGCCCTCTTGGTCTTGCTCCAGAGCTTGTTCACCATTGGGCATTGAATACATCTCCGTGCAGATCTACAAAACAAGGGACCGATCATAGGTCAGTCGGATCAACAATCAGTCAGAAAATACATTCAAAAATTCAGTTATGATGACCAGACCTTGTCCGCGGAGTTCTTTGTCATTTGAAAGGGCCGACTCTCCTAGCGCCTGGGTTGTCCTTGTTCCGTGATCCCCATCAACCACTCTGCCACTGTTTTGGCCTCCACCTCCTCCGGATGAACCCGAGCAGTGTCGCCAGCCCCGGAGTACATCCACATGGAGTGGTCTCGAGCTTGGAGAGGTTGGATCCGCTGACTGAGGAACACCTCGAGCAGGTCCATACCGGTGACACCTTGGTTGATAAGATGGACTACTTTCTCGACCAGCATGCCTGTCTCCGCCTTCTCCACAGCAGTCACTTTCAATGGGGATGGAGTTTGAACACGATCAAAAGAGAAAGGGGGAAGCTCGGTCGACTGGCCTGGGGTCGCGATGTCCTAGCAGTAGAACCAGGTCGACTGCCAGCCCCTGACCGACTCCGGAAGAGTCATCGGGGGGAAAGAACTCCTCTTCCTCTTCTGAATGCCCAGACCCCCACACATCTGAATGACGTGGGTCTTCTCGTCGTTCGAGTTTGCTTTCTTCATAGTTTGGGATCGGATGGTAAAGATGTGCTTGAAAAGACCCCAGTGCGGTCGGCACCCCAGGAAATTCTCACACATGGAGACAAATGCCGCAAGATATGTGATGGTATTGGGGGTAAAATGGTGGAGTTGGGCACCAAAGAAATTCAGGAAACCTCGAAAGAAGGGATGTGGTGGAAGCGAGAAGCCGCGTTCGACATGAGTGGCGAGCAGAACACACTCACCCGGTCGCGGTTGCGGCTCCATTTCCCCCTTCGACAGATGCGCAGACTTATGGACGATCAGCCCTAACTCGGCCATATCATCCAAGTCCTCCTGCCGAAGCAAAGATCGGATCCAGTCTCCTTGGATCCAACCCGACGGCAGCCCCGAGCGCGATGAAGACCCCCGATTCATCTTCTTTCTCTTCGCCGCACCCGTCGCCTTCTTCGCACGCTCTAGCGCCGCCGTTTTGTCCTTCCCCATGGCGGCGGAACAGCGGTGTTGAGAGTGGATGGGCTGGACGAAGTGGAGATGCGAAAAGAAGAAGAAGAGAAATAGACGCGCACAGTGCAAACGCCTCGGCCTCGCCGCTTTTAAAGGCTCGCTTCCGAGTGGCTAGCGCGTGGGCCCGAGCTATCATGTCAAATCCCCCAACAGTCGCGCACGGGATACGTGGCGAAAAAGGTGGCACGGAAATCGGAACGTCCTATTTATCTATTCCACTTATCATGAGCGCCTCCGCTGGCGCTTCCACCAAAATTTCAAATCCCGTGAAATCCGGGATCCTTTACAACCGATCACGCCAAAGATTCCATGTCAGAGATATCACTCGACGGATGTCATTGTACAAACCAGTCGACAACTTCTGAATCGATCAAGGCGACTGAAACGAAGCTGAAGTCCTAACAACTGGCCTCCACTTGGAGATAAAGACAAGATAAAGCAAGAGCAAAAGCAAGGTCAACTTCATCTTTCTTTTTCACTCAAACCTCGATCCATTCGGGGGCTAATGATGAGGACACAAACCTGGGGTAGGGTAATAGACCTGACCTATACGCCCTACCTAAGGTCCTTGTCATAAGAACAAAGAAGTTCAAGAATTAGAAGAAAGGATCCAACAAAGGTGTCGAGTAAAGTCCACTCGAACAACCATTCACTCGGAGACCTCTTGCTATCCAGGGCACTCGACCATAAAAACCACTCGACATATGAGAAGACCTAAAGCCGCTCTACGCAGCAACGGTCGGGCATTTATTCATATACTTAATGATCATTTGTAGCACATCAATACAGGCGTTACCTGTAACGCCACCTCTTTATGTACAATGAATCCTATGTAACAGAGGGGAGCTGGGGTCCTGGCGCACTCTATATAAGCCACCCCCTCCTCTGGGACAGGGGTTCGCACCCTCTGTAACTCACATGCATATAATCCAGTTGACCACCTCCGGGCTCCGAGACATAGGGCTGTTACTTCCTCTGAGAAGGGCCTGAACTCGTAAAACTTGCGTGTACAACTCCTCCATAGCTGAGATCTTGCCTCTACATTACCTACCCCCTATTCTACTGTCAGACTTAGAACCACGACATGCTATCCCTGATGTCGCAAACGGGCGCTTTCCCCTTGGAAGAGAATATGGGCTCTTTCCCCTTGGAAGAGCCGGAGAGGGTGCCCTCCTCGTGGTCGCCGTCGATGAGGTCTGACTTGGAAGCTGTGGATCCCAAGCCAGCGTCGCAGAATGTGTCCTTCAGAAATGACAAAAGGGGCTCGATGGCGATGTAGAATGGCAAATTGTTGACAGCGAGCCAGAGGAGATCAGCAGCGGCCTTGGATGAGATCGACGGCGGTTGAACCCGAGGGGTTGGGGGTGGGCCACTTAACCTGTGACACAACCCACCTCGGGGAGTCGTTGTCGATGACCTTGATGTCGTAGTCGGCGGACGAGACATGCCCACATACTCTAGCCCGCTGCTTGAGTGCTGATGTCTACTACGCAACCTTCTTCTTGTAGACGTTGTTGGGCCTGCAAGTGCACAGGTTTGTAAGACAGTAGCAAATTTCCCTCAAGTGGATGACCTAAGGTTTATCAATCCGCGGGAGGCGTAGGATGAAGATGGTCTCTCTCAAACAACCCTGCAACCAAATAACAAAGAGTCTCTTGTGTCCCCAACACACCCAATACAATGGTAAATTGTATAGGTGCACTAGTTCGGCGAAGAGATGGTGATACAAGTGCAATATGGATGGAAGATAAAGGTATTTGTAATATGAAAATATAAAAACAGCAAGGTAACGAACAGTAAAAGTGAGCGTAAACGGTATTGCAATGATAGGAAACAAGGCCTAGGGTTCATACTTTCACTAGTGCAAGTTCTCTCACCAATAATAACATAGATAGATCATATAACAAGCCCTAAACATGCAACAAAGAGTCACTCCGAAGACACTAATAGCGGAGAACAAACGTAGAGATTATGGTCGGGTACGAAACCACCACAAAGCTATTCTTTCGGATCGATCTATAAAAGAGTTCGTACTAGAATAACACCTTAAGATACAAATCAACCAAAACCCTAATGTCACCTAGATACTCCATTGTCACCTCAAGTATCCGTGGGCATGATTATACGATTTGCATCGCACAATCTCAGATTCATCCAACCAACCTAAAAGTACTTCTAAGAGTGCCCCAAAGTTTCTACCGGAGAATCAAGAAAACGAGTGCCAACCCCTATGCATAGGTTCCCAATGTCACGAAACCCGCAAGTTGATCACCAAGACATACATCAAGTGTTCTCATAAAAGACTCAATCCGATAAGATAACTTCAAAGGGGAAACTCTATTCATCACAAGAGAGTAGAGGGGGAGAAACATCATAAGATCAAACTACAATAGCAAAGCTCGGGATACATCAAGATCGTGCCGTAGATGGAACACGAGAGAGAACATGAGAGAGAGAGAGAGAGATCAAACACATAGCTACTAGTACATACCCTCAGCCCCGAGGGTGAACTACTCCCTCCTCATCATGGATAGCGTCGGATGATGAAGATGGCCACGGAGATGGATCCCCTCCGGCTGTGGTATGAAAAGGGGTCCCGATTGGTTTTGGTGGTTCGGAGGCTTGCGGCGGAACTCCCGATCTATCTTCTGTTCGAAGTTTTAGGGTACGACGTATATATGGGTGAAAGGAGTACGTCGGTGGAGCTACGGGGGCCCCACGAGGCAGGGCGCGCCCGGGGGGAGGGCGCGCCCCCCACCCTCGTGAGCACCTCCCGTATCTTCTGACGTGGGGTCCAAGTCCATCAGGTGGGTTTCCTTCCAAAAATAACTTCTCCAGTTGATTTCGTTCCGTTTTGACTCCGTCTGATATTCCTTTTCCTCGAAACACTGAAATAGGCATAAAACAACAAATCTGGGTTGGGCCTCCGGTTAATAGGTTAGTCCCAAAAATAATATAAAAGTGGATAATAAAGCCCAATATTGCCTAAAATAGTAGATAAAGTAGCATGGAGCAATCAAAAATTATAGATACGTTGGAGACGTATCAAGCATCCCAAGCTTAATTCCTGCTCGTCCTCGAGTAGGTAAATTATAAGAAAGAATTTTTGATGCGGAGTGATACTTTGGCATAATTTCAATGTAATTATTCTTACTTGTGATATGAATATTCAGATCCATAAGATTCAAGACAAAAGTTCATATTGACATAAAAATAATAATATTTCAAGCATACTAATCAAAGTAATCATGTCTTCTCAAAATAGCATGGCAAAAGAAAGTTCATCCCTACAAAATCATATAGTTAGGCTATGCTTCATTTTCGTCACACAAAGATGTTCCCAACTTCTATACCCCCGATGACAAGCCAAGCAATTGTTTCATACTTAAATAATCTCAAACTTTTTCAACCTTCACGCAATACATGAGCGTGAGCCATGGATATAGCACTATGGGTGGAATAGAATATGATGATGGGGATTGTGTGGAGAAGACAAAAAAGGAGAAAGTCTCACATCAACGAGGCTAATCAATGAGCTATGGAGATGCCCATCGATTGATGTTAATGCAAGGAGTAAGGATTGCCCTGCAACGGATGCACTAGAGCTATGAATGCTCAACAAAAGAAAACTAGTGGGTGTGCATCCAACTTGCTTGCTCATGAAGACCTAGGGCATTTGAGGAAGCCCATCGTAGGAATATACAAGCCAAGTTCTATAATGAAAGATTCCCACTAGTATATGAAAGTGATAACATATGAGACTCACTATATGAAAAACATGGTGCTACTTTGAAGCACAATATATGAGACTCACTACATGAAGAACGAGGTGCTACTTTGAAGCACAAAATATGAGACTCATTACATGAAAAACATGGTGCTACTTTGAAGCACAAGTGTGGAAAAAGAGATAGTAGCATTGCCCCTTTTTTGGGCCTTTTTTTTGGCCTTTCTCTTTTTTTTATTTGGGCAATGCTCTAATGATGATGATCATCACACTTCTATTGATTACAAAATGAGGATTACAACTCGAAACTAGAACAAGGTATGACTCTATATGAATGCCTCTGGCGGTGTACTGGGATGGTGCAATGAATCAAGAGTGACATGTACGAAAATAATGCATGGTGGCTTTGCCACAAATACGATGTCAACTACATGATCATGCGATGGCAATATGACAAAAGTAATGTATGTCATAATGATGATGAACGGAACGGTGGAAAGTTGCATGGCAATATATCTCGGAATGGGTATGGAAATGCCATAATAGGTAGGTATGGTGGCTGTTTTGAGGAAGATATAAGGATGTTTATGTGTGATAGAGCGATCATATCACGGGTTTGATGCACCGCTAAGTTTGCACCAACTCTCAAGGTGAGAAAGGGCAATGCACGGCATCAAGAGGCTTGCAATGGCGGAAAGGTAAAAGTGCGATAATCCATGGACTCAACATTAGTCAAAAGAACTCATATACTTATTGCAAAAATTTAGAAGTCATCAAAATCAAGTACTACGCGATGCTCCTAGGGGATAGATTGGTAGGAAAAGACCATCGCCGTCCCCGACCTCCACTCATAAGGATGCACAAGCCAGGTACACTTCATGTTTCAAATTTGTTACACAACTTTAACCATACGTGCATGCTACGGGACATGCAAACTTCAACACAAGCTTTTTTCAAATTCACAACTACTCAACTAGCACGACTTTGATATTATCACCTCCATATCTCAAAACAATTATCAAGCATCAAACTTTTCTTAGTATTCAACACACTCATAAGAATTTTTCTTTTATTAGTCTTGTATGCCTAGCATATTAGGATCATTTAAGCAAATTACCATGCTATTTAAGACTCTCAAAGTAATCTAAGTGAAGTATGAGAGTTCATCTATTTCTTCAAAATAAAACTACCACCATGCTCTAAAAGATATAAGTGAAGTACTAGAGCAAATGACAAATTACTCCGAAAGATATAAGTGAAGATTAATGAGTAGTCGAATAATTATACAACTATGTGAAGACTCTCCCATTTAATAATTTCAGATCTTGATACTTTATTCAAACAGCAATAAAATCTAAAGAAAACTACATTGCAAGGATAGCACAACTCATGTGAAGAAGCAAAAACTTAGGCTCAACCGATACTAACCGATAGTTGTTGAAGAAGAAAGGTGGGATGCCTACCGGGGCATCCCCAAGCTTAGATGCTTGAGACTTCTTGAAATAATATCTTGAGGTGCCTTGGGCATCCCGAAGCTTGAACTTTTGTGTCTCCTTAATTCATCTCATATCATGGTTTCTCTTTTTATCAAAAGCTTCATTCACAACAAACTCAACAAGAACTCGTGAGATAGGTTAGTATAAACCAATGCAAAACTTTATCATTTCCTACTGTAACAAATCACTAACATTATTATTCAAAATTGAATACTAAATGCCTCTGCATATTTAATACTCCTATCATCAAATAGAATCATTAAACAAGCAAACATATGCAAACATAACAGCAATCTGCCAAAACAGTATAGTCTGTAAAGAATGCAAGATTAATCATACTTACCTAACTCCAAAAATTATGAACTAAAATTCCCACTGTAATAAATTTATCAGATCTTTATATGCAAAAAGTTTCAACATTATATCATGCTCTGACTTTTCTGAGGAATTTTTGCAACAGCGGTAAACTTTCAGTTTTCAAACAGCAACATGTATACTAGCAAAATAAGCATGGCAAAGGCTATCCTTGACTTTTTTTATTGAAACTAAAGATGCAAAACACTAATCTAACTAACAGCAAGCAAAACAAAACAAAATGACATGACGCTCCAGGCAAAACACATATCATGTGGTGAATAAAAATATAGCTCCAAGTAAAGTTACCGATGAACGAAGACGAAAGAGGGGATGCCTTCCGGGGCATCCCCAAGATTAGGCTCTAGGTTGTCCTTGAATATTACCTTGGGGGTGCCTTGGGCATCCCCAAGCTTAGGCTATTGCCACTCCTTATTCCGTAGTCCATCGAATCTTTACCCAAAACTTGAAAACTTCACAACACAAAACTTAACAGAAAACTCGTGAGCTCCGTTAGCGAAAGAAAACAAAAGACCACTTCAAGGTACTGCAATGAACTCATTATTTATTTTTATTGGTGTTAAACCTACTGTATTCCAACTTCTCTATGGATTATAAACTATTTTACTAGCCATAGATTCATCAAAATAAGCAAACAACACAATGAAAACAGAATCTGTCAAAAACAGAACAGTCTGTAGTAATCTGTAACTAACGCAAACTTCTGGAACTCCAAAAATTCTAAAATAAATTTTTGGACCTGAGGAATTTGTCTAGTAATCATCTGCAAAAAGAATCAACTAAATATCACTCTCCAGTAAAATGTTATAGCTAATCTCGTGAGCGTTAAAGTTTCTGTTTTTTACAGCATGATCATAAAGACTTCACCCAAGTCTTCCCAAAGGTTCTACTTGGCACAAACACTAATTAAAACATAAAACCACATCTAAACAGAGGCAAGATGGATTATTTATTCCTAAACAGAACAAAAAAGCAAGAAACTAAAATAAAATTGGGTTGCCTCCCAACAAGCGCTATCGTTTAATGCCCCTAGCTAGGCATTATGATTTCAATGATGCTCACATAAAAGATAAGAATTGAAACATAAAGAGAGCATCATGAAGAATATGACTAGCACATTTAATTCTAACACACTTCCTATGAATAGGGATTTTGTGAATAAACAACTTATGGGAACAAGAATCAACCTGCATAGGAAGGTAAAACAAGCATAACTTCAAAACTTTAAGCACATAGAGAGGAAACTTGATATTATTGCAATTCCTACAAGCATATATTCCTCCCTCATAATAATTTTCAGTAGCATCATGAATGAATTCAACAATATAACCAGCACCTAAAGCATTATTTTCATGATCTACAAGCATAGAAAATTTACTACTCCCCACATAAGCAAAATTCTTCTCATGAATAATAGTGGGAGCAAACTCAACAAAATAACTATCATGTGATTGAAAATTAAGATCAAGATGACAAGTTTCATGGTTATAATTATTATTTAAAGCATACGTGTCATCACAATAATCATCATAGATAGGAGTCATGCTTTCAACATAGTAAATTTGCTCATCAAAGCTTGGGGGACAAAAAATATCATCTTCATCAAACATAGCTTCCCCAAGCTTGTGGCTTTGCATATCATTAGCATCATAGGTATTCAAAGAATTAATACTAACAGCATTGCAATCATGCTCATCATTCACATATTTTATGCCAAGCATTCTATGTAATTCTTCTTCTAACACTTTGGCACAATTTTCCTTTCCATCATACTCACGAAAGATATTAAAAAGATGAAGCGTATGAGACAAACTCAGTTCCATTTTTTTTGGTAGTTTTCTTTTATAAACTAACTAGTGCTAAAACAAGAAACAAAAAGATTCGATTGCAAGATCTAAAGATATGCCTTCAAGCACTCACCTCCCCGGCAACGGCGCCGGAAAAGAGCTTGATGTCTACTACGCAACCTTCTTCTTG
This sequence comes from Aegilops longissima, assembly GCA_021605205.1. Taxonomy (NCBI): domain Eukaryota; kingdom Viridiplantae; phylum Streptophyta; class Magnoliopsida; order Poales; family Poaceae; genus Aegilops; species Aegilops longissima. Next base: position 607,872,461 of record CM038682.1, read on the forward strand.
TAGACATTGTTAGGCCTGCAAGTGCACAGGTTTGTTGGACAGTAGCAAATTTCCCTCAAGTGGATGACCTAAGGTTTATCAATCCGCGGGAGGCGTAGGATGAAGATGGTCTCTCTCAAACAACCCTGCAACCAAATAACAAAGAGTCTCTTGTGTCCCCAACACACCCAATACAATGGTAAATTGTATAGGTGCACTAGTTCGGCGAAGAGATGGTGATACAAGTGCAATATGGATGGAAGATAAAGGTATTTGTAATCTGAAAATATAAAAACAGCAATGTAACGAACGGTAAAAGTGAGCGTAAACGGTATTGCAATGATAGGAAACAAGGCCTAGGGTTCATACTTTCACTAGTGCAAGTTCTCTCAACAATAATAACATAGATAGATCATATAACAAGCCCTCAACATGCAACAAAGAGTCACTCCGAAGACACTAATAGCGGAGAACAAACGTAGAGATTATGGTCGTATACGAAACCACCACAAAGCTATTCTTTCGGATCGATCTATAAAAGAGTTCGTACTAGAATAACACCTTGAGATACAAATCAACCAAAACCCTAATGTCACCCAGATACTCCATTGTCACCTCAAGTATCCGTGGGCATGATTATACGATTTGCATCACACAATCTCAGATTCATCCAACCAACATAAAAGTACTTCTAAGAGTGCCCCAAAGTTTCTACTGGAGAATCAAGAAAACGTGTGCCAATCCCTATGCATAGGTTCCCAATGTCACGAAACCCGCAAGTTGATCACCAAGACATACATCAAGTGTTCTCATAAAAGACTCAATCCGATAAGATAACTTCAAAGGGGAAACTCAATTCATCACAAGAGAGTAGAGGGGGAGAAACATCATAAGATCCAACTACAATAGCAAAGCTCGGGATACATCAAGATCGTGCCGTAGATGGAACACGAGAGAGAACACGAGAGAGAGAGAGATCAAACACATAGCTACTGGTACATACCCTCAGCCCCGAGGGTGAACTACTCCCTCCTCGTCATGGATAGCGCCGGGATGATGAAGATGGCCACCGGAGATGGATCCCCTCTCCGGTAGGGTACCGGAAAGGGGCCCCGATTGGTTTTTGGTGGTTCTGGTGGCTTACGGCGGCGGAACTCCCGATCTATCTTCTGTTCTGGAAGTTTTAGGGTCCGTAGGTATATATGGGTGAAAGGAGTACGCCGATGGAGTTACGGGGGCCCCACGAGGCAGGGGGCGCGCCCAGGGGGGAGGGCGCGCCCCCCACCCTCGTGAGCACCTCCCGTATCTTCTGACGTGGGGTCCAAGTCCATCAGGTGGGTTTCCTTCCAAAAATAACTTCTCTAGTTGATTTCGTTCCGCTTTGAGTCCGTCTCGATATTCCTTTTCCTCAAACACCGAAATAGGCATAAAACAACAAATCTGGCTGGGCCTCCGGTTAATAGGTTAGTCCCAAAAATAATATAAAAGTGGATAATAAAGCCCAATATTGCCTAAAACAGTAGATAAAGTAGCATGAAGCAATAAAAAATTATAGATAGTTGGAGACGTATCAAGTGCCTGCCGCCAGTAATGGTCGTCAGCTTCCTCGGCAACGTCGGGCGAAGAGACCGCTATACACCTCTTTTGGGCCAGTCGCTCCTTGAGCTCCACGGGAAGCGTAACCGGGCTTAGGCTGCGATGCTCTGGAGCGGGGGATGGGGATGGGGATCTGTGGGAAAGGGGGCATTTGGCAGGCGTCGTCTAAGAAACTCAGGGTGGCCTGGGTATGGAGATCGGCGGGTAAGCTGCACGGCCAAACTGGCTGATGTTGACAAAGGAGGCCTTGCGGCGGTGGGGACTTTGCTAGGGTTTCGAGCGAGGGAGGGTGAGGGAGTCCTGGACATGGGGTGTCCGGATAGCCGAACAATCATCACGGCCGGACTCCAAGACTATGAAGATACAAGGTAGAAGACTTCGTCCCGTGTCCGGATGGGACTTTCCTTGGCGTGGAAGGCAAGCTTGGCGACACGGATATGTAGATCTCCTACCATTGTAACCGACTCGTGTAACCCTAACCTATCCGGTGTCTATATAAACCGGAGGGTTTTAACCGTGAGACTAACAACAATCATACCATAGGCTAGCTTCTAGGGTTTAGCCTCCTTGATCTCGTGGTAGATCTACTCTTGTACTACCCATATCATCAATATTAATCAAGCAGGAGTAGGGTATTACCTCCATCGAGAGGGCCCGAACCTGGGTAAAAACATCGTGTCCCTTGTCTCCTGTTACCATCCGCCTAGACGCACAGTTCGGGACCCCCTACCCGAGATCCGCCGGTTTTGACACCGACATTGCTGCTTTCATTGAGAGTTCCTCTATGTGACGCCCTCGATTCAATCGTACACTAATCATGCACGCAAATGTGTACGATCAAGATCAAGGGCTCACAGTAAGATATCACAACACAACTCTACAAATAAAATAAGTCATACAAGCATCATAATACAAGCCAGGGGCCTCGAGGGCTCGAATACAAGTGCTCGATCATAGACGAAGTCAGCGGAAGCAACAATATCCGAGTACGCATAAGTTAACAAGGTGCCATAAGATGGCTAGCACAAACCGGGATATGATCGAAGAGGACAGGCCTCCTGCTCGGGATCCTCCTAGGTCACTCCCGGTCGTCGCTGGCTGCACGTAGTAGTAGGCGCCCCAGAGTAGTAGTCGCCATAGGCGGCGCGTCGCTCTCTGGCTCCATCGCCCGATTGCAGCAATCGAGTAGAGGTAGGGGAAAAAGGGGGACAAGGCAACCGTGAGTACTCATCCAAAGTACTGCAAGCAAGGAGCTACACTACATATGCATGGATATATGTGTAAAGGCCATATCATGGACTGAAGCTGCAGAATGCCGTAATAAGAGGGGAAAGCTAGTCCTAACGAAGACTACGCTCGACACCTGTCTTGCATGCATGTAAGAGGACAACGGAAGTCCTCCAAGTAACATCATATAGCAATAATCCTACCCGCAATCCCCGCCATAACCCCGAGCGAGAGCGACCACCGTTGTATCCGCACTTGGAATGGTGTGTTTTATCAAGTATCCGGTTCTAGTTGTCATAAGCTCAAGGTACAACTCCAAGTCGCCCTGTTATCAAGATCACGGCTATCCGAATAGATTAACTTCCTGCAGGGTGCACCATCTTACCCAAAGACGCTTGATCCCATTTGGCCGGACACACTTTCCGGGGTCATGCCCGCCGCAGAAGATCAACACGCCGCAGCCCCACCTAGGCACAACAGAGAGGCCAAGACGCGGTCTAAACCTAAGCGCCGCAGGGTCCGGGCCCATCGCCTCGAAAGCACACCTCAAGACGCTGCGAGGGCGGCCGAAGCGCACCTCCAGCCTAACAGCGTTTCAGTCCAATCCGGCGCGCGCCGCTCGTCCGACGTCTCAAGTGCCGGCCGATACCACGACGCCGGGATACCCATAACTACTCCCGCGTAGATGGTTAGTGTGTATAAGCTCGTAGCCAACCCAGATCAAATACCAAGACCTCGTTGCGTGTTAAGTAACCATGAACGCCGAACAGGCCAGGCCCACCTCTCTCCTAGGCGGTCTCAACCTGCCCTGCCGCTCCGCCACAAAGATCCACTCATGGTGCTCCATCACCGACCGACTTTAGTCTCACATGTATCATGTATAAAGTATATAGTATATACCGTGATCAACTCCCGAGTGATCACGGCCCGATAGTATAGCACGCGCATGCATGTATGTAGGGCCACAGATGAAAGTACTAGCATCCTATACTAAGCATATAGGATTGCGTGTAAGGTAACAAATGGTTACAAGGATAGGCTATGCAGAAAGATAGGAGTATCCAAAACAAGAATATGCTATGCTACTCTAATGCAAGCGGTGTAGATAAGAGTAGGCGATATCTGGTGATCAAGGGGGGCTTGCCTGGTTGCTCCGCAAGAGAGAGGGTCGTCAACACCGTAGTCGAACCGCCACCGCAGCGGCTCGGTCTCGTAGTCTACCGAGAGAAGAGGGGAAGAAACAATGAATACTAAGTAAACAGATGCATAGCGATGCATGACATGTCAAGAAGCGATGCTAGGCGTGCCCTAACGTGGTAAGAAGGGTACTGGTTTAGGGGGGAAAACATCCGGAAGTTTTCCTGCCCGACGCTGTCAGACGCATGATGAACCGAGAGAAAAGTTTGCAGGTTCGATAGGTTAGGGATGTGTGGTGGACGAATGGACTGCGATCCGGATTCGCCTCGTCGCTCTGAGCAACTTTCATGTTGAAATTATTTTAATCCGGATTACGGATTAAAAGATATGATTTATAAAAGATTTTATTAATTTTCGGAATTTTAATTAATTATTTAATTAATTTCGAATGGCATTTATGACATCAGCATGAGGTCATGCTGACGTCATCAGCCAACAGGGTTGACTAAGTCAACCCTGACAGGTGGGTCCCACATGTCATTCACTAATGGCTAATTAGTTTAATTAGCCTAATCAAAGTTTAATTAACCTTAGTTAATTAAGTTAATTAATGATTAGTGTTAATTAGTTCAGTCTTAATTAGTTTAATTAATTACCCAATTAATTTAACTAATGATTAGGTTTAACTAATCCAGAATTAATTAGTTTAATTAATTACTCAATTAATTAATTAACTAATTATTTAGTAATTAATTTAATTCATTTTATTTCATTTTAATCGCTGTTTTTATTTAAAAACGTTCTTTGTGGGGGTGGGGCCCCACGCCGCTGGGCTCGAGGCCAACAGGCGGTGGTGCAGGCGACGCCTGACCGGCCCGATCCAGGCGGATCGGGCGCGACCTGTGGGCGACCGAGGCGCCTGAGGCACGGGCCGGGGGCCGAGGCCACGCGGCCGCCGGCTGGCGAGCGACGCCGGCGAGGAGAGGCGCCGAGCGGGGGTGGTGCTCTGGGTTCGGGCCGAGCGAGGGGGTCGGTCGGTGAGGCGACGAGGGCGCCGAACGGGGAGCGAGGGCTGGGCGCCATAGGGCGCCGGGCGAGGTCGCCGTCGGGGAGAAGGGAGAGGAGAGAGGGGCACGCGGTGGTCGGGCGGGTCGGGCCTCGGCCGGATCCGTCGGGGAGGAAGGAGAGGATCGTGGGGGGCGTCGGTGCGCTGTCACGGGTGCCCGATCCGCGACGGGCCGGCCGGGGCCACGGCGACGAAGCGGGGAGAGCGGGAGCCGGAGGGGGAACGGCGTGGTGGCTTGAGCCATCACTGACGGGGGGAGGGAGGAGAGGGGGGCTCTGGGGGAGCAGGCCTAGGCGGCGGGCTCGGTGAGGGGCGGGAGTCCGTCGGGAGGAGGCGGGGAGGGCGCGGGCGAGTCGGGAGGGAGGCCGAGCCGAGCTGGCAAGGGTGAGGCAGGGCTCTGGGGGTGACGGAGGTGAGGAGGAGCGGTCCCAGGCGTCGGAGGAGGAGGGAGGCCCGGGAGGGGGGCGGGGGCGGCGCAGGTGGGGGAGGGGGGCGGGGAGGTTCGGTCGGGCCTCCGCCCGATCCAGATCCAGGGAGCGAGAGGGGGAGCGAGGCGTGGGGGCGAAGTGGTCGGCTAGGGTTAGCCGTGGTGGGAGGGGGGTTATACGGCGGGGTTGGGCGGTGGGCCGGCCCATGGGGGGGGGAAGGGAATGGGCCAAAGGCCAAGTGGGGAGGGGGGGCCGGCTGGCTGGGCCAGAGGGTTTATCCCCCCTCTCAGTTTTATTTTTACCTTTTTATTATTTTCCTTTTCTGTTATTGATTTATTTAAAATGCTCTGACATTTGTAAAAATTATTGCACCCCACCAATATTAGGTTAGGTATTTTAGAAAACCCCGGAACATTTTAGAACTAATTTTCGGAACCTTTTATCGTTTGTTTCATTTTTGATTTTTGTTTTAGGTCGGGTTTAAATCAACGAGAGGTTAATTAACATAACCGGGTGATTACTGTTGCATAACCATCCGGGCGTTACAAATCTCCTCCATTACAAGAAATCTCGCCCGAGATTTAGGAGGTAGAAGGAAAGAGTGCGGATATTCATCCCGTAGACGATCCTCGCTCCGTGTGGCTTCATCTTGAGTGATTTCACCATCGGACTTTGAGGAACTTAATCGCCTTCTGACGTGTGCGGCGTTCAGCTTGGTCGAGAATACGGACCGGATGCTCTTTATAGGAGAGGTCCTGTTGCAATTCGAGCACTTCATGGTCCACTGCTCGGATTGGGTCCTTGAAGCAGCGTCGGAGTTGGGACACGTGGAACACATCGTGAACCTGAGAAAGGTTCGACGGAAGCTCCAGTTGATAGGCCACTTTTCCACGCCTTTCCAGAATAGTGAAAGGGCCAATATAGCGAGGAGCTAACTTGCCCTTGATCCCGAAGCGGTGAGCACCCTTCATTGGTGTAACACGAAGATAGGCCTTTTCGCCGAGTAGATAGACCATGTCTTTGTGATGACGGTCATAATTACTCTTTGACGCGATCGAGCAGTCTTGAGATTCTCGCGAATAATGCGGACTTGTTCTTCGCATGTTGGATAATATCCGGACCAAGAGTGGACGCTCCCAGTTTTTGACCAGTTCGGAGGGTTCGCACTTTCGCCCATATAACACTTCAAGGGGGCCATCTTCGACTAGCTTGATAGCTATTATTATAAGAGAACTCAGCATACGGAGAGATTCCTCCCATTTCTTGCGAATGAGACGACACAAGCTCAAGCATGTCTTCGAGAATTTGGTTGACACGCTCAACTTGCCCTTGAGATCATGGATGAAAAGCAGATCGAAAGATAAATGAGTCCCCATAGCTTCTTGAAAACTTGCCCGTAATCTTGAAGTGAATAAGCTGCCACGGTCCGAATCGACAACCAAGTGGAATACCGTGAAGTGAAACAATTTCGACATATAGAGAGTTGCAAGCTGGCTAGCGGTGATCGTTTCTTTGACCGCCGGAAAATGTGCAACTTTAGAAAGCGGTCAATGACGACAAGAATTGCATCATTACCTTTCGCGATTTGGGAAACCCAAAGGATGAAGTCCATTTCAACATGGTCCCATTTCCATTCGGGAATAGAGATAGGTTGCAGAGTTCCAAAGAGGCCTTTGATGTTCTCGCTTTGATACGACGGCAAACGCCACGCTCGTAAACATAGCGAGCAATGTCTCGCTTCATATTAGACCACCGAATCTCGATTTAATGTCTTGATACATCTTTGTACCTGCCGGGATGGATACATAGAGGCGATCATGAGCTTCTTGCATAACCTTCCGAGTCATATTCAGATTTTCCTTCTTACATGGCACCACTAGGCGGCCTTTGAAGTACAAGGCGCCATCATCGGCAATAGTGAAGGATGAGGATTTCCTTTCCGACGTCTTGTTTAAGCTTGTAGACTTGAGTCAAATCCTGCATTGTCTTTATGGTGCCCACGAGATCGGGTTCAACAGCCAGGTATAAAGGAACCCGGGGAACAACACGGAGATTCATCTTTTGGAACTCCGGAGGAGGGGGAGCGAGTGCACCGGAGGAACAATATGGAGGTTCACCTGCTGAATTCTTCAACAAGTGAGGGCTGAACTTTGTGAACTCAAGGTGGTTGCGAGAAGACTTGCGGCTCAAAGCATCAGCCATTACATTAGCCTTGCTCGGCGATAGGAAATACCCAAATCAAAGTCTGCAGTCTCCATCCATCTCTCACGACGGAGGTTCAGGTCTGGCTGAGTAAACAGATACTTCAGACTTTGGTGGTCGGAGTAGATCTCGCAACGATTACGAGAAGGTAATGTCGCCATTGCTTTAGCGCATGAATGACCGCAGCAAGTTCGAGGTCATGAACTGGGTAGTTCTCCTCGTGAGGGCATGGCTGTCGAGAGGCATAAGCAACCACTTTGCGCTCTTGCATTAGGACACCGCCTAAACCTTGACGAAGCGCCGCGATAAATGACGAAGTCCTTCTTAGTATCCGGAGGAGCTAGCACTGGGGCAGTTGTCAGCTTGTCTTTGAGTGCCTGGAAACTTTCCTGACACTTATCTGTCCATTGGAATTTGACGCCTTTATGCAACAAAGTTAGTCGAGGGCTGGCAATCTTGGAGAAGTTCTCACGAATCGACGGCAATAGTGGCGAGACCGAGAAAACTTCGACTTGCTTAACGCTCTTCGGAGGAGTCCAATCGAGAATAGCCTGAACTCTTTCGGGGTTGACGGCAATACCATCCTTAGAAATGACATGTCCAAGGTAGGTTACTTCGGGGAGCCAGAATTCACACTTGGAGAACTTGGCATAGAGTTGATGCTCTCGTAGCTTTTCCAAAGACAAGACGAAGATGTTCAGCATGTTCTTCTTCATTCTTGGAATAGATCAGATATCATCCAGATAAACCACTTATTTAACTTGTCGAGGTAATCCATGAATATATAGTTCATCAAAGTAGAGAAGGTGGCTGGAGCATTGGTTAAGCCGAAGACATGACGGTGTACTCGTATGAACCATAACGAGTCACAAATGCGGTCTTGGGGATATCCTCCTCGCGAACACGGATCTGGTGGTAACCCAACCTCAAGTCGAGTTTCGAGAACACCGCGAACCAGCCAGTTGATCATAAAGATCATTGATCCGAGGAAGAGGATACTTATTCGAATGGTAGCTTGATTTATAGGACGGTAGTCTTGAACCAATCGGTTTGTCCCATCCTTCTTCTTAACAAAGAGAGAAGGTGCTCCCCAAGGTGAGCAACTTGGGCGAATGAAGCCGCTTTGAAGAGATTTGTCGATTTCCTCCTTTAGTTCAAGGAGTTCATCGCGCGGCATCTTGTAGGGACGCTTGGCTATAGGAGTGGTGCCTGGTTTCAAGTCGATGACGAATTCGACAGCTCTAGCAGGGGGAATCCCTGGAAGTTCTTCAGGAAAGACTTCTTGGAAATCGCAAACGACAGGAATGTTTTCAATTCCCTCGAGGGGTGCGGTGTTCAATGCATTCAATGCATAGAGCCTTGCCTCGGCATCTTGAACCAGACGAGCATTGTAGCTTACGATTTCATCAGAAGGGTGAAGCAGATGGACGGTCTTAGTGGCGCAAACGATTGACGCCGTATGCGCTTTCAACCAATCCATCCCCAAAATGAGGTCAATGCTACAAGACTTTAGCACGATAGGAGAGACAAGGAATTCCATTCCTTCGATTTCAACGGGGACGTCGTTGCAAATCATGGAGGTCCGACATTGGCCCGCGGGGGTGTGTACTAATAGTGAAGCATTCATGTCTTCACTTTTAATGCCATGCATGAATGCAAAATCTTCAGACATGAATGAATGCGATGCCCCTGTATCAAATAAGACGCATGCTGGTACTGAATTTATGAGAAGTGTACCCATCACAGTAGCAGGTTGGTCTTGAGCTTCGTTCAGATCAACATGGTTGGCCTGAGCTTGCCCATAAGACTTGCCAGTGTTGTTGCGGTTCTGGGTGTTTCCACGGCCAATTCTTGGAAGGGCCGATTGATTCTGGTTCGGTTGCATTCTCTAGCACGGTGCCCTCGCTGTCCGCACCAAGCACAAACCATTATTGGGAGGGGAGCAGGAGCTTGGGGTGGTGGAGCTGGAAGCTTGGCTGCTTAGTTGTTGGCGCACGAGGTGTAGCATAGTTACGCTTTGGAGCAGGTGCATTCGGCTGGTACATGCTGTTGGGAATCCATATCTTGCGCCTGCGAGGACGGGCTCAAGATGAGCCCGTGTCACGGTTGCGCTGTTAGAGCTCGTATTCCTGCAGACCAGTTTCGACATTGATAGCTTTGTTCACCAAGGTGGCGAAATCAGCAAAGTCGTGCACTAGAAGTGCGAGCTTGATGTCGCCTTGAAGACCGCCACGGAACTTCTCTGCTGCGGCATCGGTTGCAATATCCTCTTCAAAGATAGCGAGACAAGTCCAAGAACTCTGCCGATAGGCTTCAACAGTCTTGTTGCCTTGGGTGAGGTTATGAACTCACGCTTCTTCCGGTCCATGACCCCTTGAGGATGAAGCGGCACGGAAGGCAGCCCGGAAGTCCGCCAGTGATGAGTGTTCCAACTGGCAGAGTACGCCGGTGGCTGTCCCACCATTGAGCTGCGGGTCCCTTGAGGAAGAAGGAAGCAAAGGTGACATAGCTGGCAGGGCTACATCAGCAGACTCCATCTCATAGGTGATGTCACGGGCGACCATCAAGATCCAGGGCTGAGTTGAGCTGCGGTACACGCTGGGGTTCAGCGTATGAAATCTGCAGAGTTGTTCCGTTTGGGTGCTTGGTTCATATTGGGGCGAGGAACTGAGCCATCATGTTCTCCATGAACTGGCGATTCATCTCAAGCTGTTGGACCATACCAGCCATGTACTCGGCGGTGGTGGGAAGTTGGCACCACGACCACGACCTGCTGGCCTAACCATCTGCTATTATATAACGGGGTAGTTCAGCATTTGAGAAATTAAGCAAGAGACAGAATCATTCATGATGAAACATGCATAATGAAAGTAGCATGATGGGAACTACATAGTAGTTGGCATATCTTACAAAAGGAATCATGCATAGAGTTCGATACATAGAGTCCAAAGACATAGACTACTACATCATAGGCGGCACACAGGCTCATGGCGAATACATCAAATACTAACAAGCAAGTCTACATCAGTCCCACGCTGCATCGCGGAGGTAGTCAGAGCTGAAAGTCGATAGTGCGGCGGTGGATAGTCCTCCACGTCGGTGACTGGGGGCGCGGATACTCGTGCTGAATCCGACGCCCGTGTGGCGTGAAAGGGCCAAGTGCGGAGAGTAGCCTCCACGCCCGCCAACCAACACCACCGGGCATCACGGTCTGGCGGGTAGATCGCAGAACGCGGCAGCTCTCCGGATCGGACAAAGGGTGCATCAGCGTCGAGCACGGTAGAGGTGCCGACGGGTGATGTACAACTCGTGGCGAAGAGCTCGGTTAGCTCGATCCAGCCCATCGCATGCGTAACAAAGTTCGATGGTGGAAGGGCTCTCTGGTGACAAGATGGTGTAGGCAGCAGTAGTAACCTCCTCACCAACATCGACGCGATAGCAATGTGCTCAAGGGGAGGTGTCCAACTCTCGATACTCGCACGAAGACGTGTCGAGCAACATAAGCAGCATCGTGGACTGCCATATCGATGGTCACTCCAACACCATGTGCGTGTGCAGCACAAGAGTGGACTCGCACTCCCGAGAGTAGAGGTGGACGATGGCGCGGCATCGCTCCTCGGTTATAGTCCGGTACTCCTCATAGACGGTGTACTCGTGGTGCCAGCGATAACCCAGATAGGTCATCATCTCGGCTAGCACCGCAGTGATCCCGAGGCACCAATGGCCGTCGTGTGGCGCACGACCTGCCTCGTGGGTTCCATCTGAAAACAAAGACGCTTCAAAGGAGTCAAATGACAAGGTGGAAATTGCTCAAATACAATCCCAAAAACAACTAAGTCTATATCCATCTTCGGGTGAATGCGGTCACGGGATCCTAGTGATAGTTAGTAAAATCGCTTAACCCGAGTAGAAGAGAGTTCAGAGCCCCGAGTAAAGGTCGAGGAGTAAAAGATCCTAATACCACCCGATGGCGACGTGGGCCCGTAAGGCACACAGCCAAGTTAGTAAAAGTTTTGCAATGTCTAGACTCGACTTCGCCAAGGAGTGTGGAAGGGGATTCCACAGGCAATGGCTCGATACCAACTTCAGACGCCCTCGATTCAATCGTACACTAATCATGCACGCAAATGTGTACGATCAAGATCAAGGACTCACGGAAGATATCACAACACAACTCTACAAATAAAATAAGTCATACAAGCATCATAATACAAGCCAGGGCCTCGAGGGCTCGAATACAAGTGCTCGATCATAGACGAAGTCAGCGGAAGCAACAATATCCGAGTACGATATAAGTTAACAAGGTGCCATAAGATGGCTAGCACAAACCGGGATACAGATCGAAGAGGACAGGCCTCCTGCACGGGATCCTCCTAGGTCACTCTGGTGGCCGCCGTGGCTGCACGTAGTAGTAGGCGCCTGCAGTAGTAGTCGCCATAGGCGGCGTCGCTCCCTGGCTCCATCGTCCGATTGCAGCAATCGAGTAGAGGTAGGGGAAAAGGGGGACAAGGCAACCGTGAGTACTCATCCAAAGTACTCGCAAGCAAGGAGCTACACTACATATGCATGGATATATGTGTAAAGGCCATATCAGTGGACTGAACTACAGAATGCCAGAATAAGAGGGGGAAAGCTAGTCTTAACGAAGACTACGCTTCTGGACACCTGTCTTGCATGCATGTAAGAGGACAACGGAAGTCCTCCAAGTAACATCATATAGCAATAATCCTACCCGCAATCCCTGCCATAACCCCGAGCGAGAGCGACCACCGGTTGTATCCGCACTTGGAAGGGTGTGTTTTATCAAGTATCCGGTTCTAGTTGTCATAAGCTCAAGGTACAACTCAAGTCGTCCTCATATCAAGATCACGGCTATCCGAATAGATTAACTTCCGCAGGGTGCACCATCTTACCCAAAGACGCTTGATCCCATTTGGCCGGACACACTTTCGGGGTCATGCCCGCCACAGAAGATCAACACGTCGCAGCCCCACCTAGGCACAACAGAGAGGCCAACACGCCGGTCTCAAACCTAAGCGCCAGCAGGGTCCGGGCCCATCGCCGAAAGCACACTCGCACGCTTGAGGGCGGCCGGAAGGCAGACCTAGCCTAACAGCGTTCAGTCCAATCCGCACAGCGCCGCCCGTCAGCCGACGTCTCAAGTGCTTCGGTGATACCACGACGCGGGATACCCATAACTACTCCAGCGTAGATGGTTAGTGTGTATAAGCTCGTAGCCAACCCAGATCAAATACCAAGACCTCGTTAAGCGTGTTAAGTAACCACGAGCGCCGAACAGGCCAGCCCACCTCTCTCCTAGGCGGTCTCAACCTGCCTGCCGCTCCGCCACAAAGATCCACTCATGGTGCTCCATCACCGACCCGACTTTTAGTCTCACATGTATCATGTATAAAGTATATAGTATATACCGTGATCAACTCCCCGAGTGATCACGGCCCGATAGTATAGCACGGCATGCAAGTATGTAGGGCCACAGATGAAAGTACTAGCATCCTATACTAAGCATATAGGATTGCGGGTAAGGTAACAATGAAGTTACAAGGATAGGCTATGCAGCAAAGTATAGGAGTATCCGAAAACAGGAACATGCTATGCTACTCTAATGCAAGCAGTGTAGATAAGAGTAGGCGATATCTGGTGATCAAGGGGGGGGCTTGCTTGGTTGCTCTGGCAAGAGAGAGGGGTCGTCAACACCGTAGTCGAACTGGCCAGCTGCAGCGTCGGTCTCGTAGTCTACCGGAGAGAAGAGGGGGAAGAAACAATGAATACTAAGTAAACAGATGCATAGCGATGCATGACATGTCAAGAAGCGATGCTAGGCGTGCCCTAACGTGGTAAGAAGGGTACTGGTTTAGGGGGGAAAACATCCGGGAAGTTTTCCCGGTTCCGGACGTCTGTCACGATGATGAACCGAGAGAAAAGTTTGCAGGTTCGATAGGTTAGGGATGTGGTGGACGAACGGATTGCGATCCGGATTCGCCTCGTCGCTCGAGCAACTTTCATGTTGAAATTATTTTAATCCGGATTACGGATTAAAAGATATGATTTATAAAAGATTTTATTAATTTCTGGAATTTTAATTAATTATTTAATTAATTTCGAATGAGCATTTATGACATCAAGATGAGGTCATGCCGACGTCATCACCAACAGGTTGACTAAGTCAACCACGATGTGGGTCCCACATGTCATTCACTAATGGCTAATTAGTTTAATTAGCCTAATCAAAGTTTAATTAACCTTAGTTAATTAAGTTAATTAATGATTAGTGTTAATTAGTTCAGTCTTAATTAGTTTAATTAATTACCCAATTAATTTAACTAATGATTAGGTTTAACTAATCCAGAATTAATTAGTTTAATTAATTACTCAATTAATTAATTAACTAATTATTTAGTAATTAATTTAATTCATTTTATTTCATTTTAACTGCTGTTTTTATTTAAAAACGTTCTTTGTGGGGGTGGGGCCCCACGCCGCTGGGTTCGAGGCCAAGCGGGCGGATGGGTGCAGGCGACGCCTTGACCGGCCCGATCCAGGCGGATCGAGGCGCGACCTGGCGACCGAGGCGCCCGAGGCCTGGGTCAGCGGCCGAGGCCACGCTGCCGGCCCGGCCGAGCAGCGACGCCAGAGGAGAGGCGTCGAGCGGGGTGGTGGCTCGGGTTGGCCGGGCCGAGCGAGGAGGTCGGTCGGTGGGAGGCGACGAGGCGCCCGAACAGGGGGGAGCGAGGGCTCGGGCGCTAGAGGCCGGCGAGGTCGCCCGTCGGGGAGAAGGGAGAGGAGAGGGGGGGGCGCGGTGGTGGGCGGATCAGACCTCGAGGCCGGATCCGGTCGGGGGGGAGGAAGGAGAGGATCGGGCGTCGGTGCTGGTCATGGTGCCCGATCCGGCGACGGGGCAGTCTGGGGGGCCGGGACGAGCGGGGAGCCGGAGGGGGGAACTGGCATGTGGCGGAGCCATCGCGACGGGGGAGGGGGAGAGAGGGGGGGCCTGCTGGGGGAGCGGGGCCTAGGCGGCGGGCTCGGAGGGGCGGGGAGTCCGTCTGGGAGGAGGCCGGGAGGCGCGGCTGGCGAGAGGGAGGAGGCCGAGCCGCTGGCGGGCGGAGGCTGCAGGCTCGGGGGTGACGGAGGAGGAGGGAGCGGTCCCAGGCGTCGGAGGAGCGAGGAGGCCAGGCGGCGGGGCAGTGGGGGCGGCAGAGGTGGGGGACGGCGGGAGGTTGGTCAGGGGCCTCACTTGATCGAGATCATGGAGGCGAGAGGGAGGAGGGGCGCGTGGGGAAGTGGTCGGCTAGGGTTAGCCGCTGGTGGGGAGGGGGGGGTCTGGCGGCGGGGGTTGGGCGGTGGGCGCCCATGGGAGAGGAATGGGCCAAAGGCCAAGTGGGGAGGGGGCGGTGGCTGGGCAGGGGTTTATCCCCCTCTCGATTTATTTTTACCTTTTATTATTTTCCTTTTACGTTATTGATTTATTTAAAATGCTCGACATTTGTAAAAATTATTGCACCCACCAATATTAGGTTAGGTATTTTAGAAAACCCGGAACATTTAGAACTAATTTTTGAACCTTTTATCGTTTGTTTCATTTTTTGATTTTTGTTTTAGGTGGGTTTAAATCAACGAGGTTAATTAACATAACAGGGTGATTATTGTTGCATAACCATCCAGGCGTTACACTCTATGTCGTCACCGATAGGCCCAATGGCTCCTTCGATCATCAACAACGACACGGTCCAAGGTGAGACTTCCCCCCGGACAGATCTTACGTGATTCGCAGCTTTGCGCTGCGGGCAATTAAGCAGCCATCCGGAGCGAATCGAAGCTACGCCAGCCATCGTGTCAGATTTGGAAGTTTGAACTATCGGCCGATGTCGCGGATACTTGATCTTGACGGATTCGAGCCACTGGCCGGCGTGCCGCCTTGTCTCGATGGGTATGATCTAGCTCGCCGCGAAGAGTGCCTCGAGGCCGCACCGGCATCCGCTCCGACCCTTAATCCGGAGCGGATTCCCGATCGAGGGCGAGTGGTTGGACGCGCCTCGGGGCTACAATCTCTCGGCGATTGAGCCGAACTCCATCCCCGTCGCTGCGAAGACCTTGACTCAGGGTGCCGGACTCCGAACCCTCCGCGCCCCGCCAATCGAATCCGATTGGGCGCCGGTCATGAAGTTCACTGCCGTGGACATCTTCGGCTTTTCGCCCTTTGGCGACATCCTGAATTCACTAAAGTCTCTCTCTTTATCCGGAGAGCCTTGGCGGACTACGGACAGGAAGGTTGGGATACGGACGGCGAAATTCGCGCCCACCCACCACCCACTTTGTACCCATGCCGATGATTTAACCGACATGCTCGACTTCGACTCGAAGACATCGGCCGGTATGGACAACGATGCCGGAGCGACCAAGACCCAGCGTCTACGAGGCGCTGGAAGGCCACCTCGTCATCACGACATATACATGGTGGACATCCCAAAAGATGGGAGCGACGATGGAACAACGGAGGATGACCCCTCAAGAAGCAGCCGAGCGCCCGGCGTCGTGGCGCCGCTCTAAATCCCGCCACAGCAAAAGCGGTGATTCCGGCACGGAGATAATAACACCCGAGACGGTGCGAAGACAACCCCCCTCGGCGGGACTCAACGCGGGAGGAGGAGAAGCAAGTTCGCTGCGATAGTGCAGCGGCGAAAAGAGGTCGAGGGCGATAATTATCGCCTCCCTCACGAAGATGAGGCAAGCCTGAGGATCCCGCCGAATAGGAGCGTTTCAAACGCGGGCTTATAGCCACGGCAAGCAGCCTCAAGAAAAAGCAGCAACGACTTAGAGTGACCAAGACCTGCTAGGCAGCGGATGGTGAAGTCTTGCGGCGAAGAGTATGAACTCGAGCGCCCTCAAAAGCTACCCCAAGCGCAGGCCGTTGCCTCGTCGGAGGAGGAAGCACCCAAGTCACCAGCACACGACATGGCGGATGACCACCCCATGGCGCGACGGAGAAGCCTCTCGGCCCTCGCTCAAGCCACACCCGCGCCGCTCAAAAGTACCAAGGCATGGGAAAGCGCGCCGGACTTACGAGATATATTGGTGGATAAGGCAAAACATACAAGATCGATCTACGGATCGTGTACCAACGACTGGGATGATTACCCTCGCGCGGATACAGCAAACCGGTCGGGCGAACACATGAGACAAAGCTCATATGAGCTACGTCGTGATATAATATCTGAGGCGCGCACACCCACTATGCTTCACGGATGAAGTAATGGATCATCAAATCCCGAGGGCTTCAAATCCGTAAACATCGAATCATACGATGGTACCACAGATCCTGCGGTGCGGATCGAGGACTATCTCCTCCATATCCACATGGCCCTTGGTGATGATCTACATGACATCAAATACCTCCCACTCAAGCTTAAAGGACCAGCTCGGCATTGGCTCAACAGCTTGCCGGCAGAATCAATTGGTTGTTGGGAGGACACGGAAGCCGCATTCCTTGATAACTTCCGGGGCACATATGTGCGACCACTAGATGCCGATGACCTCAGCCATATAATTCAGCAGCCAAAGAATCGGCCGGACAATTACGGACACGGTTCCTAACAAAGAAAAATCAAATCGTTGATTGTCCGGATCGAGAGGCCCTTGCAGCCTTCAAACATAACATCCATGACGAATGGCTTGCGGCACCGGGGACAGGAAAAGCCGAAATCCATGGCAGCCCTCACAACACTCATGACCGCTTTTGTGCGGGAGAGGACGATTGGCTAGCTCGAAGCAACAACTTGGCCAAACACCACGATAGTTCGGATACCAAGGACAACAATGGCAGGTCGGCGTCGCAGCAAGAACAAGCGCCGCGTGCTGGCGATAATGCTGAAAGATACGACCGTCAATGCGGATTCAGAGGCTCTAAACCGGTCAGTGGAAGAAGCCATTCAAAAGAAATACCCGGGCCCGTCCAACTTGGACCGAATACTCGATCGCTTGTGCGGATACATGGCACCCGAAAAACTCAGCCAATCACACCAGCAGGGATTGTTGGGTGTTCAAACAAGCGAGCAAGTTAAGTGCGAACTCAGCGACAAGGGCTGCATAAGCGATGGCGAGGAAGAGCCCGGCCGCCCGAACAATAGAGGACAGAAGGGTTTTCCCACACAAGTGCGGACGGTGAACATGATATATACAACCCATATACCCAAAAGGGGCGGAGCGTGCACTAAGGGGCGTATATGCGATAGAGCGGTCGCCCAAGTTCAACCCATGGTCTTCTGCCCGATCACCTTGATCGAAGGACCACCCACTAGCATCCGTCCACGGCGGTTTCGCGCATTGGTTCTTGACAAATTATTGTGGATTTCACCTCACGAGTCACGATGGACGGCGGTAGCAGCCTGAACCTGCTTTATCGGGATCTGGTCATAAAATGGGCATAGACCCTCAAGGATTAAACCTACAAAGGCGACCTTTAAAGGCGTCATACCGGTGTAGAGGCCAATTGTATAGGCTCGGTTACACTCGAAGTGGTCTTCGGATCCTGGATAACTTCGAGCGAAGAGTTAATCTTCGTCATCGTCCCGTTCATGGCGGCTATCATGCACCTTTCGGACGAACCCGTATTGCAAAGTTCAATGCGGTGCCGCACTTTCGCATACCTCAAGCTCAAGATGCTAGGCCCTCGAGGGTAATCACGGTCAATGGAAACACCGAGCGCTCTCCGAGCGGAGGAGCACACGGACCCTCGGCGGAGGTGCAAAGCAGCCTCTCACAGCAATTCTCGAGTCCGGCCGCTAAGCGTCCGGACAATCATCAAGCGGCGCGAGTAACCTACAACAAGACCGCTGCACGATTCAAATCGCAGCGTAGCAATCCGTCCCCAACCCCAGCCCTCGCAAATTCTGAAGCCCGATTACTACGCGTACATAACTACGCTCTGAAGATACCATGGGCATAAGGGGAGGGCACGACCACGGCACGCCAGAATGCGGCTCAACCGCACTGAGGGCTCCGATTGTGTCATTCTTTTTCCTTTTCTTTTTTTCTTTCTTCTTTTTCTTACTTTGGGACTCCGTTTTCCGAAGTCCTGTCGGCACTAGAATCGCCGAACTCACGATGCAACAGCCGGGGAAGTAGAAAGCTCGTCGAGTGTTGGTGGTCTCTATTACGAGCATTATACCTGCTTTTACATACCATCCCGTAGCTTACCTCGGAGAAGGACATGTTAGATAGTCCCATCCCTTGCTTATCGCACTATTTGTATCGTTCGCTTTCATTGCAGTACCTTTTGAATAAACAATACATAGCTTTTGCTTATTATTGCACTCCTTTCTTTATCTATACATATGTTCATTTCATGACATGTTGCACCCGTACACTTTAGTACGGCCAATACACCGAGGGCTTAAGTACCCCAAAATTATGGTGTGATAAGTCCGAACACTTTCACAAGTGCGGCACCCGAACTTAT
Organism: Aegilops longissima; assembly: GCA_021605205.1. Taxonomy (NCBI): domain Eukaryota; kingdom Viridiplantae; phylum Streptophyta; class Magnoliopsida; order Poales; family Poaceae; genus Aegilops; species Aegilops longissima. Next base: position 607,891,569 of record CM038682.1, read on the forward strand.
AGCATTATATGAATCGGCTCGAATCATGTCTTGGGTCAATAGTTGGGTTTGCCCGGCTCCGTGTTTTGGTACCTTACGTTCCGTTATATCGGCTAAGGTAGCACCGGGAGAACCATCTGCGATTGTGCCCGGTTGAGCTGGGTTGAGCACCTTAGTGGAGAAAGCTAAAACTGACCGTCATGATAGAGGCGAGAGCGAGTCACTGTTCGAGAGGTTTTCGGGTCCCTAAAGACTTATGCCGCTTAGAGCGAGGAACCAGAATTGTCCGCCAAGGCGTGGATAGCGCCCGAACTCGGTCTTCGAATACTAGGGGCTTCACGAAATTTAAAATTATAGAATTCTATGGCTAAGTGAGAGTGTTCAAGCATTATAAGTCCGGTTGCCTCGTTCGTTCGTTGACGCCTCCTCGATGGACCCAAGAATGGGAACAAGAGCGCTCAAGTTTATCCGAACACCCCTTTTCGTGGCATGGGGCTGAAGCCAAGCAATTGCCATCTCTCAAATTTGATAAGCGCCACACAGAAGGTAATATTTTAAATTAACAAGCGTTGCTTAGCGCATATGAACAAGTTTTCAGCGCACAGGATAACAAATGCGAGTCTACTAAAAATTACATCTTTGGAGCACTCATCCGCTATTCGTGGGCACCCTTCAGAGGCCCTCATAGTACATTTCGGCGTCACGATGCTCATTGCCCTTCGGTGGCCCGTCCGTCACAAGCTTCTCCGCATCCAGCTTGCCCCAGTGCACTTTAGCATGGGCAAGGGCCCGACGGACACCTTCAATGCAGATGGAGCGCTTGATGACTTCAACCCGTGGACAGGCGTCCACCAGCCGCCGCACTAGCCCAAAGTAGCTCCCAGGCATGGCTTCCAATGGCCACAGCTGAACTATGAGGCCCTTCATGGCCTGTTCGGCGACCTTGTGGAGCTTGACCAGCTGCTTCAGCTGGTCGCTTAGGGGCACCGGATGTCCGGCCTCAGCATATTGAGACCAGAACACCTTCTCCATTGAGCTCCCCTCCTTGGCGCGGTAGAATGCGGCAGCATCAGACACACTACGGGGCAGATCTGCGAATGCTCCTGGAGAGCTCCGAATCCGGGTAAGTAATAGGTAATTCACTTTCACATGCTTGCTTTGCATAAAGAATGCCTTACCCGCCGCTATCTTCTTTAATGATTCAATTTCCTGGAGGGCTTTTTGGGCCTCGGCCTTAGCAGCTTTGGCACTCTCAAGAGCCGAAGCAAGCTCGGACTCTCGGGTCTTCGAGTCACGCTCCAAACCCTCGTGTTTTTCCACGAGAGCCTGGAGATCTTGCTGCACCTCCGCCAGCTGCGCCTCCCCCTTCTCTCGCTCGGTGCGTTCCGCAACCGCTTTGTTTTCGGCCACGGACACCGCTTCCTTCAGGGTCGCCACCTCGTTCGTGGCCCCTGCAGTACCCATGTTATTCCTGTTATTTTTTGTAACCGAAACCTTTCTATAAGGTATTTCTTTCATAAGGTATTACTTACCTTCCTTGTCCTCGAGCTTCTTCTTGGCAAGGCCGAGCTCGTTCTCGGACCGCTCGAGGCTCTGCTTCAATGCATTGACCTCCAGCCAATCGGTCAGAGGTCAGAGGTCAGCAAGAACCTGCATTCCCATATTGACATACTTATGTTAGACTCCTGCGTATATCTTTTTCGATCCTTAGTCCGGTTTTTCTTTACGAACACCAAACTAAGCATCAGGGGCTACTGTCTATGCGGTAATATGTTTACATATTCTAAACTTACCTCAAAGCCTGTTAGAAGGCTGGTACAGGCTTCGGTCAGCCCGCTCTTGGCGGAGTGAACTGTCCGGATCACCGCACTCATAACAGTGCGGTGCTCCTCCTCGATGGAGGCGCTGTTAAGCGCCTCTAGTAAGTTATCCGATGCCTCCGGTTGGATGGAGGACACCGGCGTCTTACCCTTCTTACGAAGGGGCCGCTTGCCGGACTTCGGAGCCGCTGAAGGCTCCGTTATGGAGTCCGGACAAGGGTCGGGCTTAGAGCCCCTGGGGGTCTCGCCCCCCACGCGCCTGGAGTCCGGGAGGTTGCCTTGTGGCGCCTCCTGCGCCACCTCCTCTTGAACAGGCCCCCCTTGGGGCACCACCTCGGCGTCGTCCGCAGCGTGAGGCGAGGAGGCGGCCGGAAGCGAAGTACTCTCCATTTCCGACGAACCCAGGGACCCGATCGACGAAGCGGCGAACTCGCCCTTGGGCGGGCTGCATGATTGTTCGGCATTAGAGAACACCATGCAATGAAAAAGCCATGGGTATCCGGACACTTACGATCTCGCCAGGGGCTTGGCCCTTGTTGGACAATCCTCCTCGTCATTGTCGACGTTGGTGGAGAAGTCCGGAGGAAGGGTTCTTCCCTTCTTGGACCCTCCGGCCTCCCGGTTAGGCGGCCTTCCTTTTCCTCTCGTCCCCGGGGAGAGGCTTCTTTCCTCCTCCTCGTCCTCGGAGAAGATTCTGCTTCAGAATTTGACAACACCAGCGTCGGGAGCTCCTTCGAGTTCCGTTGCCTCCTTCTTAACCTTCTTCTCGGCACCACATGAGGTACCGGAGCCAGCAGCCCGTCAATCAAGGCGTCCGGCTGGGTCTTCGGCAAAGGGCCGGACAGTTAACCTGTCCGGACGTCTTCAACCAGTCCTAGATCCGCGATAGAGTCAAACTATGAAAAAGAGTCCCATAAAGGGTAAATAACTCACTCGCTGGCTTGACGCTGCGAGCTGAATCCGCGATCTTGATGGCGGATGTAGAACCTCGGCGCCCTTGAACAACACCTTCCGTGCATCTTCGCACGTAGTGTCAAAGAGCCTTTTAGAGTTGAGTGCCGTGCGGATCGAACTCCCACAATTTGAAGGCCCGTTGTTGGCATGGGAGAATCCGGCGGATGAGCATCACTGGATTACGTTGACAAGCCCGAGATTCTTGTCCACGGGTTTGGACGCATGTTTGGAGCCGGATAGCTCATCCGGATTCCCCACGCCGTGCTCGTCTCTTTCCATGACGAGAGCCGTGTGGGGAAGCCAGATCTGAATTCGGGGGCCGCCACCCATTTGGGGTCGCGCGGCTCGGTGATGTAGAACCACCCCACCCTGATTGCCACCCCTTTATTGTCTCCACGAAGGAGCCCTCGAGCCATAGGACTTTGGCCATCTTGCCAACCATGGCGCCTCCAAGATCTCGCTTGGCGGCCGCCCACTACCTTCGGCTGACATTGAAGATCTTCAGCCATAAGCTGAAGTGGGGCTGGATGCAGAGGAAGGCCTCGCACACGACGATGAACGCCGAGATGTTGAGGATGAAATTCGGGGCCAGGTCGTGGAAGTCCAGGCCGTAGTAGAACATGAGCCCCGGACAAATGGGTGAAGTGGAAAACCTAGTCCGCGGAGGAAGTGGGGGAGAAACACCACCCTCTCATGGGGCCTGGGGGTTGGAATGAGCTGCCCCTCTTCGGGTAGCCGACACGCGATGTTGTCGGACAAGTATCCGGCCTCCCACAGTCTTGTGATGTGCCCCTCCGTGACGGAGGAGGCCATCCACCTGCCTCCCGCTCCGGACATAGTTGGAGAAGGTTGAGGTGGGGTGTGCGAACTTGGGCGCTGGAGCTCGAGTGCGCGGAAATAGATGAGCAAAGGAGGAAGAAGGCGTAGGTGAAAAAGGTGGATCCTTATCCCCTTATATGGACGGACGGAGCTATGCGTCCCCCACCAGCCTGGTAAAACTCGCTTATCTCCCAAGCGCCGTAATCAATGGCGCGGATGGGTTACCTACGTCCGTATTGATGGGAATCCCGGAATAAGGGGGGCACGATCTATGCTTTGATAAGACGTGCCAGGGAAACCGCCTGGCTAAGCGCGCAGAGGTGGAACAGTAAAAAATGATTCATATAAAGGCCTGGCCGTGGTGTGATGTCACGCCGCGGAATACGTCAGCAGATCTGTGCAAAAGTTACTCTCTCTACGGTAGTATGTGGAACTTGTTTTGCAGAGCCGGACACTATCCTTGTGTTCAAAACCTTCTATGAAGTATTCGGAAGAGGAACCCTCCTTGCAATGCCGAAGACAATATGCGCGCCGGATTCGTCGTCATTAAAGCCTAGTTCAGGGGCTACTGAAGGAGTCCTGGAATAGGGGGTGTCCGGATAGCCGAACTATCATCACGGCCGGACTCCAAGACTATGAAGATACAAGATTGAAGACTTCGTCCCATGTCCGGATGGGACTTTCCTTGGCGTGGAAGGCAAGCTTGGCGATACGGATATGTAGATCTCCTACCATTGTAACCGACTCTGTGTAACCCTAACCTATCCGGTGTCTATATAAACCGGAGGGTTTTAGTCCGTAGGACTAACAACAATCATACCATAGGCTAGCTTCTAGGGTTTAGCCTCCTTGATCTCGTGGTAGATCTACTCTTGATCTACCCATATCATCAATATTAATCAAGCAGGAGTAGGGTATTACCTCCATCGAGAGGGCCCGAACCTGGGTAAAAACATCGTGTCCCTTGTCTCCTGTTACCATCCGCCTAGACGCACAGTTCGGGACCCCCTACCCGAGATCCGCCAGTTTTGACACCGACAGAGGGTGTGTGTGTGTGTGTGCGCGCGCGCGCACGCCTGAGGAGGTTTTGGTGTGTGTGTGTGTGTGTGTGTGTGTGTGGAGGGGGGGATGTTTGAGGAAATGATGCGGGTACTGAAAATTTTACTACGGGGGAGTCAAACGTGGGACTGAAATGCCAGGCTATTGAAAATTTTGATGATAGTGCATCGCACACGGTCCAAAGATAACAACCGTGTGTTATGAAAAAGAAAAACCCTCGAGGCGGGCAGATATTTTCGATGCAGGCGGGATTGGGAACAAGAAACATCGCACACGGTCCAGAGATAACAACGGTGTGTTATGAAACAGAAAAACCCTCGAAGCGGGCAGATATTTTTGAGAGGGGGAGCCTCGTGGAGCCCAATGTACTGTGCGGATGTGTGTGTGACAGGTGGACCGGCGTGGCACATGGTTAGTTTGAGTGAACCATGTCTGTTGCGTCATTCGACTTATCTAATGTTCATAAATTTGGCGAAAAATGACGCGGGAGAGGGTCAGAACATGAACACACTTGCATGTGGACCAAATTTATGTGTCAAAAGGGCGGTTTGATTTTCATAATACCAAATGCAACTTCGATGTGGCACCTCTCTCGCAAAGCGCACGGTATTGCTTGCTCCCACCCTCTTGTGTCGGCACGAAGGAAATCCTAAGCTATGAATGCATGCCCCCTCCCCCTCAACCGAGGTTCACCTAGCAAAGTGCGTAGTAGCTAGCAGCCCCCCTCCTCCCTCGTGTCGGCACGAAGGGAATCCTAAGCTATATATGAATGCATGCCCCTTCCCCTCAACCGAGGTTCTCCTAGCAAAGTGCGAAGTAGCTAGCAGCCCCCTCCTCCCTCGTGTCGGCACGAAGGGAATCCTAAGCTATATATGAATGCATGCCCCCCAACCGAGGTTCACCGTAGCAAAGTCTTGAGTAGCTAGCAGCCCCCCCTCGTGGTCGGCACGAAGAAAATCCTAAGCTATGAATGCATGCCCCCAACCGAGGTTCACCTAGCAAAGTGTGAAGTAGAGCTAGCAGCCCCCATCCTCGTGTCGGCACTAAGGATTCCTAAGCTATGAATGCATGCCACCCCCAATCGAGGTTCACCTAGCAAAGTGCGAACTAGCTAGCAGCCCCTCCCTCGTGTCGGCACGAAGGGAATCCTAGCTAAGCTATGAATGCATGCCCCCCAACCGAGGTTCACCCTAGCAAAGTCTTGAAGTAGCTAGCAGCCACCCCTCCCTCATGTCGGCACGAAGGGAATCCTAAGATATGAATGCACATGACCCCCCAACCGAGGTTCACCTAGCAAAGTGCTAAGTAGCTAGCAGCCTCCCCCTCGTGTCGACACGAAGGGAATCCTAAGCTATGAGCATGCCCCCTCCCCCAACCGAGGTTCACCTAGCAAAGTGCTTGAAGTAGCTAGCAGCCCCCACCCCTCGTGTCGCCACGAAGGAATCCTAATTAAGCTATGAATGCATGCCCCCCAACCGAGGTTCACCTAGCAAAGTGCGATGTAGCAACCCCCCCACACACACACACACTTTCGGTTGGCGGGCAGAGAGGCATATATCTCACCAAGATGGATCATAAAACGGACCAAGAATAATCCACCTTGGGCGTACAACCTCTCTATTGTTGTTGGTCAAAGTGATGTCCGTCCATGCGACCCCGGAGATGGCCTAGCTCGCCAATAATCACGCAAGTAGCTAGTCCCCGAAGACAACCACTGCATGCGTGTGGCCCAAACATATGTATGGAGAGGTGTGTTTTTGAGTAATAATGAACAACTTTGATGTGGCACCGTGATTTCAAACTAGAAATCCCCTCACTAAGTGAGGGTTAGGTTGACGATGCATATGTATGTTACACCACACTTCAAGCCAACGACGGGGATTCATATATGCATGCATACGTGCATAGTATATGCGCTCAAACTTAATTAGGTCTGAATATCACCATGACCTATACTACGATAACACTAACCAAATGAAGAATCCGCCATGGTAACCTATCTTGTTGTTGGTCAAGGTGATCATGGATGTCCACGTGGGCCCACGAATATATAGGATTGTCGCCGATAACCACGCGAGGGAGTGTATCGTTCGAAGGCAACCACTACATGCATATGTATGGAGGTGATGCGTGCATGCATGTTTGAATACACAACATTGATTTGGCGCATGTGTCAAAAATCGTACACTAGCTCCCCACACAGAGCGAGATCGATTCATGATGGTGTCGTTGTACTAGTCACTTCGACTCGATGGGAGGGCTTCATGCGTACACATGCATATGTGTGTGCTCAAAGTGTATCATGCATGTCATCCCAGAGCAAAAATAATAATCCCCTCCTAAGTCAAATTAACCACTCTTGTTGTCAGGAAAAACGAAGTGATGGACCAAGCGGGCCCACAAATGGAAAGCATCGATATCGCTGATAACCGCTTAAGTGGATGCGAGAGGACAACCACCACCGCTTTGCATGTGGGCAAAACATATATATGTTGAATACCCAAAATGCACAACTTTGATGTGCCACATGCCTCAAAAACCGTAAACCATGCACCCGCACAGAGCGAGGTTCATATCAAGCGTACTACATATGATGGTCCCCTTCCCCTCTCTTCACCGCATACTATATGCTCTTGCTGTAATATATGTACAACCCAAAAGAATCCTCATCGATGGTGAAATTAATTAACATGATGGTCCCCTTCCCCCCTCTAAACGCATACTATATGCTCCTGCCGTAATATATGTACAACCCAAAAGTATCCTCATCGATGGTGAAATTAATTAACCTCTCCCGATGTAGGTCAAAGTGATGCATGCATGCATGCATCGACGATGGCCTCGTGGGCCCACAGATGGAAGCGTCACACGTGAGTGTCCTAAAAGGATATATATGCATGTGGCCCAAAAAGGTGTTGTGTTGATGTTTGAATAACCAATTTCACAATTTTGATGTGGCACGTGCCTCGGTAACCAAAAAGTCCCGACACTGAGTGAGGTGTACTTGTTCACGGACGCATACGTATAGTATATATGCTAGTCCCCTCCCACCTCTTCGACGCGTACTATATATCACCATAACAAAAACAAAAAAGATTATACCTTGCTGGTCAAATTAACCTCACTTCCGGCTGTTCGTCAAAGTGATGGACGACGACCTCGTGGGCCCACAGAAAGCGTCACATGCGAGTATCGAGTGTCGTGTAGGACAACCATCGACTGCATGTGGCCAAAACATTTATGTATGAAAGGGTTGTGTAATGTTTTAAATAACGATTTCACGACTCTGATGTGGCACCAGCCTGCCAAACAAAACGGCCAACCCACACGATGACTCACAACTCGTAGTGTACTGCGAGCCACCCGCCACCCCCAGACGCACACACCCACACACACACAACGAATCCACCGCAACTACGTTGCATGTTAAATTAATTATCCCGTGGTGAACATACATGTTACCAAAGGAGGGGCGTTTTAATTTCAAAAAATTCACAGAGATCATTAGACGTTTTAGTACATTGATTGGTTGATTTTCTATGGGTATAATGTGCAAAAATCAAATTTGAGCTACATGCGTGACAGTGCACCTAAATGGATTGCAAAAACACATCTGTCTCACTGGGTGCATGTTTACTCCCCATGCAACAAATTTCAAACATTGAGAATCTTGATTTTTAAATTCTAGTACATCCAAAACTTATTTGAAGTTCATGAAACTTATCGTGTTGTCATATGGACACCAATACAAAGTGGCATAGTACTTTTTTTGTCAAATTTGAGACCAATTTTGATGTAATCTTTATGTAATTATAGACGGGAATTATTAATAATAGGGAACCAATATCCTAAATGGATTATTTATTCAAACCATGAGCGTTAGACCAACAATGGATACATGCCATGCTTCAGTTAAGCAATAAAGCGGCAGCATTTATCATCCAAATAAAAAAACAATATACGTGCCGCCGTGCGACCCGTGTGGCGTGCGAGCAAGCGTGAGTTAACGAGACGCATGTGAGAAGTCCGCCGCACAGGCAGACGGGGAGGCGTGCGTGCAGGCGTGTGAATTGACGGAGGTGTGCTTGATGCGCAGTGTCATCGGGAGGCGCGTGAGTAGTTGTGTGAAACTTTGGTAGGCATGCCAGCAGTCCGGTGCGCAGGCTCACCGGGAGGCGAGCCATCGGTTTGACCGCCGCCCGCCTCTCTCCCACAACTCCCACTACTCCATATTAATGGTGCGCCCGAGCAGCCGCACCCCACATCCTCTCTACGCACACACAATCCTCTCTCTCCGCTTGCAGCCTCGACGCCGCTCTCAGTCCTCAAAGCCGTCAGTGTATGAGGACGCCACCGAAGCGCCCCATCGGAGGGAGTGGCGACGCCGGGGCTACTAAAGCACTGGAGCACGGCGTGGAGATGGAGACAGAGGTTGCCGTCACCGCCGGCGAGTTATCGCTGCACCCTGACATCATCGACGGCGTCGAGCTTCCACAGCCAGAGGCGGAGTTCCACATTGACTCCGACGACCACTCCGGCAACGACTCCTACGACCACTCCGGCGACGACTCCGACGACGACAGACAACTGGTTAGTCATCTATACCCATTTATGTGTCAAATAGATCATAGGGTTTCTCTGGTTACTCCTGCCTCCCCTTTTTGGAATAGAAATCATGTGGTTATGTTCTCCCAATCCATGAAATCTGAGTAAGTTTTGTTAGATCCATGTAGTGTATTGATTTTTTGAATGGTACAGGTGATAAGTGATTAGTTGTTTCATCTGTGCAAATGATTTCTGCTAGTAATCCGACTAGGGTTAGTGTTCGTGCTAATAATTCCTAGCCAGGACTTGACAATTGATTTTGAATGACCTACATATGTTTGTGCCATTATTTTCTTCAAGATTGGTCTGCACATAGACGACTGTGGTTAAAAATCGAACCATAATCTCTGAATATGTATAAATAAATAGCCATAAATTCCTAATCCTACTTCACGACATGTAATCAATGATTTGATGCCAAATTTGTTTTACTATATGTATAGGTGATGTCTGACAATGGGGACAACGAGGATGAAGATGCCCAGAGGAGGTACAAGAGGCGAATCCTGAGGAAGCTTTATGCGGGAATGCATAACAGGAGTATTAGGACCTGGAACGATGGCTATGGATGCCCATTTTGCAACCACAAGATTCATGACGCGTATCTAAGTGTTCTTGCACATGCAAGAGGGCGGGCCGTTAGCTCCTTCAAGCGAAGTATTCTCGTGAGGGTGGCGCCTGGCAGCGTCGCCGAGTAATGGAGAAGCTTGAGGATCGTGCTGCCGCATATGAGATGAGATGTGGGATGGATCAAACTATGTACGCTTGAGTATGCTTAATGATGGTTGAACTATGTACTTATGGTTGAACTATGCTTATGTACGTGTACGCTTATTATCTATGTCTGAGTATGTTAAATATTTCACCAAATTTTGGTAAAAAAATACAACGGGGGACCAATAAACCAGGACGGAGGTAGTACGTCAATCACACACGGTTCCCAGAATTGGAACCGTGTGCAATGACTATCATTTTGCTTGCTGCGTCAATCACACACGGTTCGCTCTAGCAAACCGTCGCCCCCAAAATTCTTTGTGGGATAGAAAACCCTCACCACCCAATTCAAGAAATAAAAAAGAAAAGCCTCACCATCCCCACATCACAAAAACCCTCACCCCGCCCGCCACCCACCTCGACCCCTCTGGTACGTTCCCCATTCACACATTCACAAGCTCCTCCACGTCTATGCCATGGCACCGCCTATCACGGCGGTAAACACTTAGCTTAACGCCTGCCGCTGCCGGCAAAGCCCACCGCATTTCGCCACCTCTGCTTGCCGCCGCCTATCGCCGTCGACTTTCACGACGCTGCTCGCGGTCGACCCAGCTCCGCTTGGTTGGGGAATCTGCCATACTGAGGGTTCTTTCTCATGGACGACAAGGTAACTAATTTAACGAGATATTATCTCATCTCTTATCCCAGTTCATCTGCCTCCTTTAATCACCCAGCGGAAATCACCGTGAATTCATTTTTATTCGAGATGATTTGAGGGTTTTCTTTCATTCATAGAATGTACAGTGCGCCGATACTTCAGGACTTGGCGACCGCCGCCAGAGATTCCATGTCATTGTACCAGATAACTTGAGGACGCGCGCGGTATGTTCAATCTCACCCTAAATCGGTTGGCATGGCGTACTTTCCTGAACATATTCTAAATATTGCTACATTTGGATAAAAGGTGCCACATGCACCATATACCTCAAAGGGGATTTCCCCCTCTTCTTTCTATATTAGGAAAATTAATGATGTACATAGAAGGGCCTGGTCATGAGATATATGCTAACTTCCCCGACAAAATCATCCATCCAGACTTTGTTCAAAGTCAGTTTTCTTTTCAACTATCTGCATATGTTGACTTACCAAGCAATGCCAAATGAATTGTGTAGTATTTAAGCAGCCAATTGTTATTCCCTTATCTTACTATATTCCTACCTAATAACTTCTAGTTACGAATACACTTTTCTGTTGCCCTGTTTTAACTAAATATTCCCTGTACTCCCATTTCTATCAGAAAGCACCGCTGACAAGGAGACTCCGGAGGTGGTGAACGGGGCTGCCAACAAGCGGAGGCGGGGCGAGCTAGAACCGCAAGCGACTCCAGCAGGCCTAGACTTAATTAGCAGCCTCCCCGATGATATGTTGAGAGTCATCATCTCCCTCCTCCCAATCAAATATGGGGCACGGACAACCCTCTTTTCCCGATGGTGGCGCCCCCTATGGAACTCCAGCCCTCTCGACCTCATCAACACCCACGAGCTCTGCCATGGCTATTGCAAAAGCTTGGATGCGTTCTCCAAGATCCTCAGCAGTCACCTTAGCCCAACCAAAGGCCTTAGAATGGGAAAGTTCCATTCCAACGGCAAGGACCGAGCCAAGCTTGACGACTGGTTCTGATTCCCCGCCCTAGATCAGCTCGAGGAGCTCACTTTTGATGCTGGGCATATGCGGTCGCTGCCAACGTCTGTAATCCGCCTCACGCCCACGCTACGCGTCGCCAAGTTCAGGAACTACCATTTCCCGCCCCTTAATGACGCGCCCGCTCTTATTCTACCACGACTGAAGCACCTCGAGCTTGTCATCGTCTGCCTCTCAAAGGGTGACATCGAGCGCCTGCTCCGTGGCTGTACTGCACTCGAGTACCTTCATCTTCAGGCGATTAATGGGTTGAGTACCTTCCACATCACCTCCATGACTCTCCGGACTATTTATGTGTGTTGCTGGTGTGGCAGGAAGACATCACAAAAGGTCGACCACGATATGGTCATCCAGGACACACCTGCACTTGAGAGATTACTTGTAGTTGATCAAGAAGGTCCAACAAGAATCAATGTCATTTCTGCGCCAAAAGTGACAGTGGTGGGCTACTCGTATGACAAATACTCCGAACTTGTCATTGGATCCACACCCGTTCAGGTACAACAGCCGCCTTCTACCTCTCCTTCTACAAATTAACATTATTTCTAATTTTGAAGATGTTTGTTTGTCTGTCATTTAGAAAATGATTCCGACAAGCTTGACCCTGAAACTGCGCACAGTGAAGGTCTTGGCACTAGAATCTATCGGGCCCAACCTGGAGCAAGTTGTCAGTTTCCTGAGATGCTTTTCGTGCCTGGAGAAGTGATACATCTCCAATGTATCTATAATTTTTTATTGCTCCATGCTACTTTATCTATTGTTTTGGACTATAATGGGCTTTATTTTCCACTTTTATATTATTTTTGGGACTAACCTATTAACAGGAGGCCCAGCCTGTAATTGCTATTTTTGCCTTTTTGAGATTTGAAGAAACAAAATATCAAAGCGGAGTCCAAACGGAATGAAACCTTCGAAATGTGATTTTCTCACGAGCGTGATCCGGAGACTTGGACCCACGCCAAGGCATCGAGAGGCGGTCACGAGTGGGCCCCCCACAGGGCGCCCCTGCCTCATGGGCCCCTCGAAGCTCCACCGACGTACCCTTTCCTCCTATATATACCTACGTACCCCCAAACTATCAGAACAGGAGCCAAAAACCTAATTCCACCGCCGCAACTTCGTGTATCCACGAGATCCCATCTTGGGGCCTGTTCCGGAGCTCCGTCCGAGGGGGCATCCACCACGGAAGGCTTCTACATCAACACCATAGCCCCTCCGATGAAGTGTGAGTATATTACTTCAGTCCTTCGGGTCCATAGCTAGTAGCTAGATGGCTTCTTCTCTCTTTTTGGATCTCAATACAATGTTCTCCCCCTCTCTCGTGCAGATCTATCTGATGTAATCTTCTTTTTGCGGTGTGTTTATTGAGACTGATGAATTGTGGGTTTATGATCCAGCTTATCTATGAATAATATTTGAATCTTCTCTGAATTCTTTTATGTATGATTGAGTTATCTTTGCAAGTCTCTTCGAATTATCCGTTTGGTTTGGCCAACTAGATTGGTAGTTCTTGCAATGGGAGAAGTGCTTAGCTTTGGGTTCAATCTTGCGGTATCCTTACCTAGTGACAGAAAGGGTTGCAAGGCACGTATTGTATTGTTGCCATCGAGGATAACAAGATGGGGTATTTATCATATTGCATGAATTTATTCCTCTACATCATGTCATCTTGCTTAAGCGTTACTCTATTTTTAACTTAATACTCTAGATGCATCTTTGGATAGCGGTCGATGAGTGGAGTCATAGTAGTAGATGCAGAATCGTTTCGATCTACTTGTTTTGGACGTGATGCCTATATACATGATCATACCTAGATAACCTCATAACTATGCTCAATTCTGTCAATAGCTCAACAGTAATTTGTTCACCCACCATAGAATACTTATGCTCTTGAGAGAAGCCACTAGTGAAACCTATGGCCCCCGGCTCTATTCTCATCATATCAATCTCTATCACTTTATTTACTTGCATTGTTTTTACTTTGCCTTTACTTTTTACTTTGCATCTATCTACCAAAAATACCAAAAATATTATCTCTATCAGATCTCACTCTCGTAAGTGACCGTGAAGGGATTGACAACCCCTAATCGCGTTGGTTGCGAATAGCTATCGCTTTGTGCAGGTACGAGGGACTTGCGTGGCCTCCTCTTGGATTGATACCTTGGTTCTCAAAATGAGGGAAATACTTACTCTCTGTGCTGCATCATCCTCTCCTCTTGGGGAAAACCAACATAAGCTCAAGATGTAGCAAGAAGGATTTCTGGCGCCGTTGCCGGGAGGTCTCACATAAAAGTCAACATACCAAGTACCCATCACAATCCCTATCTCTCGCATTACATTATTTTCCATTTGCCTCTCGTTTTCCTCTCCCCCACTTCACCCTTTCCGTTTTATTCTCCCTTCCTCCGTTCAATCTTGTGTTACCATGTGCCTTCTTTTTGCTTGCATCTTCGCTTGCTAAAAGTTTATGGATCCTCATCCACTTGCTAATCTCTTTAAGGGATCCAATTATGATGAACCTATTGCTAGTGAATTGAGTGCACTAGATTATCTTTATGAGGTTTTGCGTGAAATTCGTGAATCTAAAAATTGTGATGCAGTACTTTATAAAGCGATTCACGATAGATCTTTGAATAAAAAGCATGATTGCAATGATTTTACTATGAATTCTATTGATGCCAATTGTGCTAAAAATATGCAAAACCCTAAGCATGGGGATGCTAGTTTTGCTATATCCTCTACTTGTTGCAATGATCACGATTGGGGTGATTCTTCTTATGGTCTTGAAAATTTATTTAATCCCCATGATGAATATGAGATTGATAATAGTGTTTGCAATAATATTGGAAGTGGGTTTGGAAGATTGTCAACTTTAGATCCCACATATTTGGAGTATGTTCAATCTTATGATATTTTTGATAAAAGTGGGTTCGGGAAGGTCATGACTTTAGTTAATGTTAATCCCACTATCTTGGAAGAGTGTCAACTTTGCATGCATGTGGATCATGTTGAGAATATGTTTTGTGTAGGACCTTGAGGAGAGGTGTCTAGAGGGGGGGTGATTAGACACTAAGTACCAAAGTTGCAGTTTTTAAGTTTGTTTAAGGTTTGAGTGGAGTTTAGGCACAAGTTTAACATTCACAACATATAGCAAGTAAGCATGCAAAGAGTATATGAGCAGCGGAAAATAAAGCATGCAACTTGCAAGAATGTAAAGGGAAGGGATTGGAGGATTCAAACGCAATTGGAGACACAGATGTTTTTGGCGTGGTTCCGATAGGTGGTGCTATCGTACATCTACGTTGATGGAGACTTCAACCCACGAAGGGTAACGGTTGCGCGAGTCCACGGAGGGCTCCACCCACGAAGGGTCCACGAAGAAGCAACCTTGTCTATCCCACCATGGATGTCGCCCACGAAGGACTTGCCTCACTAGCGGGAGATCTTCACGAAGTAGGCAATCTCCTTGCCCTTACAAACTCCTTGGTTCAACTCCACAATCTTGTCGGAGGCTCCCAAGTGACACCTAGCCAATCTAGGAGACACCACTCTCCAAGAAGTAACAAATGGTGCGTTGATGATGGACTCCTTGCTCTTGTGCTTCAAATGATAGTCTCCCCAACACTCAACTCTCTCTCATAGGATTTGGATCTGGTGGAAAGAGGGTTTGAGTGGAAAGCAACTTGGGGAAGGCTAGAGATCAAGATTCATATGGCAGGAATGGAATATCTTGGTCTCAACACATGAGTAGGTAGTTCTCTCTCAGAAATAGGATGCTGGAAGTGTAGGTTCAGTCTGATGGCTCTCTCCACGAATGAAGAGGAGGTGGAGGGGTATATATAGCCTCCACACAAAATCTAACCATTACACACAATCTACCAAACTCGGTGGGACCGAATTGTTAAACTCGGTCAGACCGATTTAGCAAATAATGTGACCGTTAGGGTTTTCGGTGGGACCGGAATGCAACTCGGTGGGACCGATTCAGTTAGGGTTAGGGCATAACGTAATCTCGGTAAGACCGATTACACAAACTCGGTGGGACCGATTTTGGTAATAAGCTTTCTAGAGAGTTGGTCAGGCAAACTTGGCTTGACCGATTATCAAACTCGGTGGGACCGATTTTGATAATAAGTTAACCAGAGAGTTTGCATTGTAATCTCGGTAGTACCGATTGCTCAAACTCGGTGAGACCGATTTTGATAATGGACATACACAGAGAGATTACAATCCCATCTCGGTGAGACCGAGATCCCTATCGGTGAGACCGATTTGCCTAGGGTTTGTGGCAGTGGCTAAGACATCCAAACTCGGTGGCGCCGGATAAAAAGAATCAGTGGGACCGAGCTTGACTTTAGGTTTAGGACATATGTGTGGAAGTGGGAAAGTAGTTGAGGGTATTTGGAGCATATCACTAAGCACTTTGAAGCAAGAGGCTCATTAAGCAACACCTCATCCCTCCTTGATAGTATTGGCTTTTCCGATAGACTCAATGTGATCTTGGATCACTAAAATGTAAAATGAAGAGTCTTGAGCTTGAAGCTTTAGCCAATCCTTTGTCCTTAGCATCTTGAAGGAGTTCCCACATCCTTTAGTCCATGCCACTCCATTGTTGAACTTATCTGAAACATACTAGATAAAAGTGTTAGTCCAACAAGAGATATGTTGTCATTAATTACCAAAACCACCTAGGGAGCACTTGTTCTTTCAATCTCCCCCTTTTTGGTAATTGATGGCAACATACATCAAAGCTTTAGATAAAGATATAAAGAATAGCAAGTAAAGCTTTGGAAAGACATGTAACAAGCATAGGCTCCCCCTACATGTATGCAATCATGTGAATATGAAATATAGAAGCATGTGATAGCATAACCATGATAGAGCAGGCAATGTGTTACATGTATCTTGGCTATATGCATCAGAGCAAAACGTACTAAAGAGAATACCTTCATGCCCATGAGTCCTTCTTGCAAACAATATGTACATCAGCAAGGATTCCTCATACACATGATTGCGATGCATATACTTACCTTGTAGTCTTAAGTTGGCTTAGGATGGAATGAAACTGCGTAAACAAGGTTAGATAACACAGATACATCTTCTAGCCAGAGCAAACAGAAGAAACCACAAGAATACCAAGACTGGGATGACATGTAGAGAGTGAGTACTGAGTACCACATTGGATTAGACATGTCCCCAAGAGTAAAGATATGCAATGAATTTAAATGATCTCTTTCCCTTTGATGTCTTGCTCCCCCTGAATCTAACATGGGATACTGGGAGAAGATAGGAAACGGAAAATCAGCGCTGAAGGAAAACAGAGCTGAAATATATGAATGATGATCAGAGCTAAAGTTCAGAGCTAATGTATGTTAATGCAAAATTTAGCACAACAGATCATATGAACATGTCTCTCCCCTCAAGAAGACATGTGGCATCTCTCCTCTTGAACACCAAGTGAGGGAGTCCTGGACTAGGGGGTGTCCGGATAGCCGAACTATCATCACGGCCGGACTCCAAGACTATGAAGATACAAGATTGAAGACTTCGTCCCGTGTCCGGATGGGACTTTCCTTGGCGTGGAAGGCAAGCTTGGAAATACGGATATGTAGATCTCCTACCATTGTAACCGACTCTGTGTAACCCTAACCTATCCGGTGTCTATATAAACCGGAGGGTTTTAGTCCGTAGGACGGACAACAATCATACCATAGGCTAGCTTCTAGGGTTTAGCCTCCTTGATCTCGTGGTAGATCTACTCTTGTACTACCCATATCATCAATATTAATCAAGCAGGACTAGGGTATTACCTCCATCGAGAGGGCCCGAACCTGGGTAAAAACATCGTGTCCCTTGTCTCCTGTTACCATCTGCCTAGACGCACGCTTAGGGACCCCTACACGAGATCCGCGGTTTGACACCGACATTGGTGCTTTCATTGAGAGTTCCTCGTGTTGTCACCGATAGGCCCGATGGCTCCTTCGATCATCAACAACGACGCGGTCCAGGGTGAGACTTTTCCCCGGACAGATCTTCGATTCGGCAGCTTTGCCTGCGGGCCAATTAAGCAGCCATATGGAGCAGATCGAAGCCACGCCCCGCCATCAGGTCAGATCTGGAAACTTGAATTATACGGCCGACATCCGCGGAGACTTGATCTTCGACGGGTTCGAGCCACAGCCAAGCGCGCCGCACTGTCTCGATGGGCATGATCTAACTCGTCGTCGCGACAAAGGTGTCACGGAGGTCGCATTAGTGTCCGCTCCGAACATTGATTCGGAGCCGATCTCGCCGATCGAGGATGGTTGGTTGGACACCACCTCGGAGGCTGAAATCCCTACGGTGATTAAGCCGAACACAATCCCTGTCCTTTGCAAAGACAGTGACTCCCAGGTGCCGGACTCCCCTCCGGACTCCGAACCCTCCACGCCCCTGTCAATCGAATCCGATCGGGCGCCGGTCATGGAGTTCACTGCCGCGGACATCTTTCGGCACTCGCCCTTTGGCGACATCCTGAATTCACTAAAGTCTCTCTCTTTATCCGGAGAGCCATGGCCAGACTACGGTCAGGAAGGTTGGGATGCGGACGACGAAGAAATTCAACGCCCACCCACCACCCACTTCGTAGCCACTGTCGAAAGCTTACACGACGTGCTCGATTTCGACTCTGAAGACATCGATGGTATGGACGACGATGTAGGAGACAACCATGAGCCAGTGCCTATAGGATGCTGGACAACCACCTCATCCCATGATGTATACATGGTGGACACACCTAAAAGAAATGAAGACGAGGAACAACGGGGCCTTCACGAAGGATAAATCCCTCAAAAGCAGTCAAAAGCGGCAGCGTAAACGCCGAACCAAGTCCCGCCTCAACAAAGACCCAGCCATAAGCGAGGCGAACCGGTGGACGCAGCGAACATGCTATCGAGCAATCGTCCGAACAAGACAACTTGATAAACAACCCGTCCCCGGCGAAGACAACAGTCCGGACGATCTCACGCCGGACAAATTGCTGGAGCAAAATAACCTCCACAAAGGCTCGTCGCCATCGCGCGTAGCCTGAAAAAGCGAAGCGAAGCTCAAAACAGCGGAAGATGCACTCAGAATAAGATGGAGCAGAGTATTCAACACATGAGACAAATCTGGCGACGATCGCCGAACAAAGAGCTACCCAAAAGAAAACTACGCCCGAATTTGATGAGGAGGCCATAGAACCCCACAATCAAAAAATAAGAAGGCCACCCGACCGGATGGACGACCCCACGGCAAAAAGAGAGCGATAAATGGCGCCGCACACAAGCCGGCACGCGATCCGCATAAGGATTCACATCAAAAGGATGGCCCAGTTAGGTCTGTCTATGGGCGAGAAAGCAAGCTCTTCAAAGCAATGCAACACGCCAAATATCCGAACATCACGACACACCCAAATACGGGCGCCGACATCCCTATGTTTCACCGATGAGGTGCTTTGGATCATGAATTTCAGCGGATTCAAACCCGTAAACATAGAGGCATACGACGGAACAACAGACCACAGATGCGGATTGAGGATTACATCCTACACATACACATGGCTAGAGGAGATGATCTCCACGCCATAAAATACTTACCCTCAAACTCAAAGGGCCAGCTCGGCATTGGCTTAAAAGCCTCCCGAAAATACCATTGAAGCTGGGAAGAGCTCGAGGATGCGTCTCGGGCAAATTTTCAGGGGACCTATGTCCGCCCTCCGGATGCGCACGATCTAAGTCACATAACTCAACAGCCGGAGAGTCAGCCCGAAATCTTGGAACATGTTCCTTACTAAAAGAACCAAATAGTCGATTGTCCGGACGCCAAGCCTTAGCAGCCTTCAAACACAACGTCCAAGAGACGAATGGCTCATGAGACACCTCGGCCAAGAAAAGCCAAGAACAATGGCCGCATTAACAAGCCTCATGACCCGCTTTTTGCTGGAGAGGATAGCTGGCTAGCAAGATGCAGCACCAGCGACCCAAGTACATCTGAAGTCGGGGATGGAAGCGAGAAACCACGGCGCAACAAGGACCAGCGCTGGATTAAAGGAACGGTCCAAAAGCGCGCAAATCAACGCCGGATTCAAAAGCTCACGGCAGAACAATAAAAACTGCCCTTAAGGACAATATCGATGAGCTATCCAACTTAAACAAAATCTTGGATAAGATATGTCAAATCCACAGTACTCTGGAGGCCCGCAAACCATACCCACGAAATTGTTGGGTCTTCAAACAGTCCGGCAGACTCAACGCCGAACACAAGGGGCTCGACACACCAAGTGAAGATGATGATGAGCACCACAAGCAGAGCCCCGGAAAACAAAAGAATTTCCCACAAGAAGTTAAAACAGTAAACTCACTTCACGTGATAAAAGGAAAAAACAGAGCGGCGCCCATTAAGACGCGCGCCGCACATACTACCCTAGCGGAGTACCAACACTGGTTGTCAAAACCAATCACCTTCGACCATCAGGACTACTCCAAAAGTATCCGGAACGCAGGATGGACTGCCTTGATATTGGATCCTATAATCGAGGGATTCCAATTTACACAAGTCCTCATGGATGGCGGCAGTGACATAAACCTAATATATCAGGACATAATCCGCAGGATGGGGATAGACCCAACCAAAATTTGTCATAGCAACACCTCCTTTCAAGGGGTAATGCCAGGCCCATATGCCCATTGTACGGGCTCCCTACTGCTAGAAGTTGTGTTCGGTTCATCTGACAACTTCCGTCGCGAAAAGTTAGTATTCCATGTCGCCCCATTTAAAAGTAGCCATCAAGCACTATTGGGACGCGAAGCTTTCGCCCGCTTTAACGCAATACCGCATTATGCATCTCTAACACTTAAAATGCCCGGTCCATGCGGCATCATCTCATTAAAAGGGAGTATTAAGTGTTACTCGAGCACGGAAGAACGTGAGACTGCCTTGATAGCCCCACACCTATCCAGCTCCGCTAGTCAAAGAACCTGAATAGGTCATTCAAACCCCGGACACGGCTAGACGAGTCCGGCGCCTACTAGTGGCATACCCCCATACAAGGGGCTGCATGCATGTACAACAAGAGACAATAAAGCTCAATTTTATTCACTTCTTCGAATTGTACTTTGTTTATTTAATATAAAGTACATCTTTCACACGATCTTTTTTCTTTTAAACTAAGTTCCTCTTTTTTACAGATGAACAACGTGCTACACCCGCCCGAGGATACGGCACAACGGAGACACAGCGCAGGCGTGCAAGAGGGACCCGTCGCAAGGATTCTTTTCAGATTAAGACCTGCGTAAACCTTTTTACTGTCTCTTGTTGATATACATCCCCGGTTTCTTACTATAACCGAGGAGGAGGCTGGCGTTTTGGCATTGGCGCACCAGAATTTTTGCGCGTGCACGGACACGGGGCTTAGGGCATTATTCTGCCCGTTTTATAAAGACCGAATACCTTAGGGAGTATTCGGCGTCTCGAGATTAGGCCTTATATGCATCAGCTCGAATCATGTCTTTGGTCAAATGTTGGGTTTGCCCGGCTCCTGTGTTTTGCTGCCTTACGTTCCGTTCTATCGGCTAACTTCGGCACCGGAGAACTACTGCAATTGTGCCCGGTTCGCCGGGCGAGCACCTCGATGAAAGCCAAAACTGACTGTCATGATATAGCGAGAGACTGGTCAACCACTCGATGACTCATTTGGAATGTTTAGAATTCCTCCGCATTAACGAAGGACCGTTTTCGGTCAGCACATACGCACTTCGAATTCGGGAGAGTGCGGTGCCCTGTGGGCTATATAGTAGCCCCACCCTCGAACTCCTATGGCTAAGTGAAAGTGATAAAGCATTATAGTCCGGTTGCCTAGTTTGCTACGCTACCACCTCCTTAACAGGACCAAGACGTTGGATTAAGTGTGAAAAAGCGCATTCTTTGCAAACACCCCCGCACTATGTGCGTGGGGGCTGAAGCTAAGGACTGCCATCTTTCAGGTTATATATACATATACATAAACGGCCGCACAGGGAGTAGTTTACTACTTGAATGCACAAGTATAAAAAGCTCTTATATTATATTGAAACATTGTTTTCACAAATCATACATGTCATTTAAACATAATATCCTTCGAGCACTGCGTCTCTATTAAACGAGCGCCTTGCAGGACTTCCTCAAAATAGTGCTCGGCAGGTACTCGACTTCTGTCCGAATCTGAGGATGCAACGTCGGTGGCCTTCATCTCTGCCCAGTATGTCTTGACACGGGCCAGAGCCATCCGCGCTCCCTCAATACACGCCGACCGCTTCATTGCGCGTCGTCACTGATACCGCACCAAGGAACTGCTGCACTAAACCAAAATAACTCTTCGGCTGGGGTCCGCCCGGCCACAAATGAGTCACGACATGCTTCATGGCAAGTCCGGATAATCGATTCAGCTCAGCCCATTCGGCCAACCGATCGGTCAACGGAAGAGGACGCTCCGGACTATGGAATTGCGACCAATATAGCTCTTCCCTTCTGTGCCCCTTTTGGCATCGGAAGTGCTCAATCGCATCTGCAGCGCTCGCCGCTAAGTCCAGATAAGAATCCTCCGAACTCCACAACTTGTCCAACTAAGCATACTTCGGATCCGTATATTTCCTTCGCAGCAAAAACGGTTTTCCAGCCGCAATAGCCCCGGCCTGACTCAGCTCCTCCTTGGCAGCTCTCAAAGCCGAACGGGCATCCTTGGATTCGGCGGCGGCCTTTTTCAGGCCCTCTTGCTCCGCTTGATGTTCTTTTTCAAAAACCTCTCAGCGATCGGTAGTATTCTTCAACTTTCTGGCCATATCGGCCATTTCCTCTTTGCGACAGTGAGCAGCCCGTTCGGTTTCTAGCTCTTCGGCCGCCCTTAAAGCGGCCGCATTACTATTTCTGGCTTGCTCTTTCGCTCGGGCGAGTTCCGCTCGCAGCTCCTCCACAGCAGCGGCACCATCTGCATTAAGCATACAAGTAGTAAGGCATGGGCGTCAAGCTCCCTTACCAGGTGTCCGCGTAGAAGTCGCATACCTTGTGACTCGTCAAACCGTTTATTGACCAGAGCGATGTCCGCATCCGCCTCGTCAAGTTGCCACTTTAGTTCGGCATATTCATCAGTCCGGTTGGCCACCGGACGCCCCGCCACCTATTTAGGAGCGGCGATATGTTATAACTGAGATTTTGATCCTCGACACGCTGTCAATTTTGACGACATCCGAGTCTCGGGGCTACTATCTATCAGGCGCATTCTATATGCATAACTGCCGAAGGTACATCATTTTGCGTACCTCGAACCCCGTCGATAAGCTTCGACGGCTTCATGCAATCCGCTCTCCGCGGATGCAATTCTTTCAATCACCGTACCCATTAGCACACGGTGATCCTCTCGAGATAACCCTTCGCCCGAGCAGATCCTTCACTCCTCCGACCGCACACCACTTGGCGCGGACCTTCCGCCCGCGGACTTGGGGGAACCCTCCGTGGCGACACCTCGTGGTCGTCCGCCTGCACTTATGGTGCGACAGCAGGAGGCGTTCGCTCTCCATCATCTCCGGAAGAAGATCCCCAAGACGAGCTCTGCTGAGAAGGGCTGAGATCCGAACTACAAGGTACAATTTGGTTATCTTTGAAATAAATACAGGATGTTCCTTACTTACAAAACCCCTTCTTTTTACTTACGGCTCATTGGAGGGCTGATCCTTGGGGAAACAGTGCGGCTGGGGTACTTCCCAGCGCGGACTCTCCGACGAAGATTTCTTTCCCTCTTGAGGCCTTGGCCTCCAGATCTTCAAGCGGTCCTCTTCTCTCCTTGGAGGGTGGGACTTTGATCCCTCCCTCCTCAAAGGCCTCCTTCATGGAGGCAGTTGCTTCCCGCTCCCTCGCCTTCTTTAAAAGCGCGGCCTTCAACATGTTGGCCAGCATGGGATCCGGCGTGTTCTCCGGGAGGAGCGGACACCTTATTAACTTTGCCTTGGCTATCCACTCCTGTTCAAGAAACTCCTTTAAAGGGCATGTATATGATAAATGAATGAACAGCCTGTCCGTTTCAGGACTACTTACTTGAGTATCTGGCGATTGCAGCTTAGTCCTGCGTCCTCGGTCAGTCCGGACACTTCTCTTGTGATCCAAGAACAATTTATACATCTCCACAGGCGTCGTACCCATAAAATTTTGAGAGCTCGTGGTCCCTCCGGATTAAATTCCCACAGGCGGAGGCGATGTTTGCAGAGGCGAAGGCGTCGAATCAACATAACTGCGCGCCATCGCAACCAGATTGATCTCTCTTTCTTGGAGGTCTCGAATACGACCCTGCAACAAAGGAACATCCTTGGATGACCCCCAGTCGAGCCCCTTGTTGACCCATGACGCCAGCCGATGTGGTGGACCTGAGCGGAAGGCGGGAACTGCCACACATTTGGTGCCCCTAGGAGCAGTGATATAAAACCACTCCCGTTGCCACAAACCAAGCTCCTCTTGAAAAGAGCCATCGGGCCACGGAGCATCAGCACATTTGCTTATGACCGCCCCTCCGCACTCTGCTTGCTGCCCCTCGATCATCTTTGGCTCCACCTTGAAGGTCTTGAGCCACAATCCAAAGTGAGGGGTAATATGGAGGAAGGCCTCACATACGACAATGAATGACGAGATATGGAGGATGGACTCCGGATTCAAGTCATGGAAATCCAGCCCATAATAAAACATGAGCCCCCGCACAAAGGGATCCATCGGGAAGCCTAAACCCCGAAGGAAGTGTGACGCGAACACCACGCTCTCGCCGGGCTCGGGAGTGGGAATGACCTGCCCTGGAGCAGGCAGCCTATGTGAAATCTCGCCGGTCAGATACCTGGTGTCTCGCAGTTTAGCACATCTTCTTCTGTGACGGAAGAAGACATCCATCGGCCGTGCTGATCGGAGCCGGACATCGTCGAAGGTCCGAAGCGCCTAAATCTGAAGCTTTGGGTGTTAGAGCTCGAAGCGCGAAGCGAACTCGACGGAGGGTGTAAAAAAGAAGAGGGCCTTGGTCTCGTTATAAAGAGGTTGAATACCAAGAGCCCTCCACGTGGTCGATTAGGACTCGCCTTTGATAGAGGAGGCGTGCCAACGGGCACGGTTGGGTTACCCACGTCCGTATTGATGGGAATCCCGGAATAAGGGGGCACGATCTACGCTTTGATAAAGACGTGCCAAGGAAACCGCCTCGCTAAACGCGCTAAGGTGGAACAGTAAAAAACGATTCATATAAAGGCCTGGCCGTGGTGTGATGTCACGCCGCGGAATACGTCAGCAGATCTGTGCAAAAAGTTATTCTCTCTACGGTGGTATGTGGAACTTGTTTAGCAGAGCCGAACACTATCCTTGTGTTCAAAACCTTCTATGAAGTATTTGGAGGAGGAACCCGCCTTGCAATGCCGAAGACAATATGCGCGCCGGACTCGTAGTTATTGAAGCCTGGTTCAGGGGCTCGAGGAGTCTGGACTAGGGGTGTCCGGATAGCCGAACTATCATCACGGCCGGACTCCAAGACTATGAAGATACAAGATTGAAGACTTCGTCCCGTGTCCGGATGGGACTTTCCTTGGCGTGGAAGGCAAGCTTGGCGATACGGATATGTAGATCTCCTACCATTGTAAACGACTCTGTGTAACCCTAACCTATCCGGTGTCTATATAAACCGGAGGGTTTTAGTCCGTAGGATGGACAACAATCATACCATAGGCTAGCTTCTAGGGTTTAGCCTCCTTGATCTCGTGGTAGATCTTCTCTTGTACTACCCATATCATCAATATTAATCAAGCAGGAGTAGGGTATTACCTCCATCGAGAGGGCCCGGACCTGGGTAAAAACATCATGTCCCTTGTCTCATGTTACCATCCGCCTAGACGCACAGTTCGGGACCCCCTACCCGAGATCCGCCGGTTTTGACACCGACACCAAGCATCTGGGATCCTTGAGAAATACTTTCTACTAGTATTCTCTCCCCCTGGAGATCTCTCTCCCCCTGAAGGATCTCTCTCTCCTTCTCTGATGTGATCTCTCTCTCTAAGTGATCAGCTTTGATGTGATCTCTCCCCCCCCCTTTGACATCAATTTCCAAGAAGGGCTTGATAAAGATGTAATCTCTCTCTCCCCCTCTGGAATTTGTCGTGAATGGGTTTGATCCTTGAGTCACATCATAAATCAATGATAAAAATGTGATGCTTGTAGAGGACAAGATTCATTGAGTGGAGCTGGATTAGAAGAAACACAGAATATGTGGCAAAGAGTTTTTCCTGTTATGAAATCGGTGGCACCGAGTGGTATACTTCGGTCATACCGAAACGAGTCGGTTGGTCCGAAAATAACAAATCGGTTGAACCGAGTTCATCGCAGAGAAAACACTTGTCACCTCAGCTCACTAGACTAGTAAGATCTCACAAAGATTTGCAAGGAATTAGATGCAGAAAATGCAGAGAAAACAGAAAGAAATCTAGATGAAGTTTTTTTTATTGAAAGGGGAAACAAAAATGCATGAGACAAATGCAAAACTCATAAAAGAACACAGGAGAACTTCATCTAGAGATGGTCGGCGACAAAGTCACCTATGTTAGAGTATATTGACTTAGGAGTCAAGTGAGATCACTTGATCATAGGCCATACTCATCGTTTAAGCTCAAAATGGGGTTGCCATTTTTCGTTTAAGCATCTTGATGTATTCATATCTTGTCGAGTTGCTTTAACTCATGTCTCGGAATAAAGCTTCTCTAAGATGGAATAACATACCTTGGTTGGTGGTGTTGTCCATGTAGTTGAACTTGCGTGGTTGCTCAAGGTTGATGTAGCTCATCGAGAATTTGGAGCACCACTTGGAATTTGAGTCCATCTACCTACATGGGTTAGATAACATGCAAGATACAAATATATCCAAGACATAAGTTTTTCATCATAAGAGAAATATCAAGGATTAGTCATAAGCTCATGTCTTGCATGTATCCAATGGAGTTTCTACTCCAAGTTTGAAGCATCAATGATATTAAATTCTCCTCTTAACCTGCAAAACACTTTCTCATCAAGAGGTTTAGTGAATATATCCGCTAATTGCTTTTCGGTGCGAACATGCTTAAGATCAATGTCACCCTTAGCAAAATGATCTCGAATGAAATGATGACGAACTTGAATATGCTTAGTTCGAGAATGTTGCACAGGATTATGACCAATTTTGATAGCACTTTCATTATCACAAAGTAATAGAACATGTCTCACATATATCCCATAATCTTTAAGAGTTTGGGTCATCCAAAGTAATTGAGCACAACATGAACCAGCGGCAATATATTCAGCTTCGGCGGTGGATAAGGATACCGAGTTTTTGAAGATCTTTTGGACCTGCGATTTATCATCGAGAAAGAACACCCACGTAAATCTTGAAAAATCATCAACTATAACTAAACCAAAAGAATTTCCACCGAGACTCTTGTAGGAGTTGTGACCAAAGAGATCCATGTGAAGTAGCTCGAGTGGCCTCTTTGTGGTCATGATGTTCTTCACAGGATGCCTTCCTCCAACCTGTTTACGTGCTTGACAAGCACTGCAAAGCCTATCCTTATCAAATATGACATCATTAACTCCAAGGATATGATTCCCTTTAATAAGCTTGTCAAGGTTTCGCATACCAACATGACCTAATCGTCTATGCCATAACCAGCCTTTTGAGGATTTAGCAATGAAGCAAGTTTTAGGTTGAGCCTTTTTAGTGAAATCAACAATGTATAGATCACCTCTACGCACACAGTAAAGACCATTTTATGATTATCTCGACGAAACACTTGGCAATCTACTTGATAAATAGAACATTGAAACCGAAATCAGCAAGTCTAGATCTTTGAAAGTAAGTTGTAACCAAGAGATTGAACGAGCATAACATTTTGTATGGAGCTATCATGTGAGATGGCCACCTTACTGAGGCCAACCACCTTACCCTTTGAGTTGTCACCGAAAGTAACAAACTTTCGAGGACCATCATTTTCAGCAAGCTCACGAAACATGTCTTTATCTCCGGTCATGTGATCGGTAAATCCACTATCAAGAACCCATTCCTTTCCTCCTGACATATATCCCCGAAGATTTGCCATAAGACTAAAATGTCTCATTGCATCATCAAGATCGAAGTCACTATCATCATCCTCATCATAGTATCCATGTTCAACATCGTCATGTGGTGGATCAAATCCTAGAGAGGGTGATTCATTAGAATGAGTTTGACAATAATCTTGTCTATGAATTCTTATAGCTTTGGAAATAATGTCACTAATAATACCAACATTTCCTTTGACACACATAAGGTTTGTAACCTCAAATAGATGATCACCAAACATAGGATCACTAGTATTCATCTTACTCAAGGCAATAGATTTATGGAGAATTTCATCTAGATTTTTCAAGGAATAATCTGGAAATCGTTCCTTAAGAAATTTCCATATAGTGTAGGCACACTCAAAAATAGGCAAGATTCTAATCAAGTTTCTAGGCAAGCCTCTAGTGATAAGATTAACAGTTCTAAGATTTCTAGTCATGTCAATAGCTTCATCAAGAGTAGGATGCATAGGATCAACATAAGGTGCACAAGGGCTAGCAATGTACTTGTTAAAATGATATTGATTGAAAATAACAAGAATCTCATTTTTCCACTCACGAAAATACTCTCCATCAAGAATAGGCACTCTATGACTAAGACTCCCCAAAGTAGACTCATCCATCTTCCTCCAATGGTGATTAAACCAAGGCAATGGAGACCATTAGCTCTGATACCACTTGTAGGACCTTGAGAAGAGGTGTCTAGAGGGGGGGGGGGGTGATTAGACACTAAGTACCAAAGTTGCAGTTTTTAAGTTTCTTTAAGGTTCGAGTGGAGTTTAGGCACAAGTTTAACATTCACAACATATAGCAAGTAAGCATGCAAAGAGTATATGAGCAGCGGAAAATAAAGCATGCAACTTGCAAGAATGTAAAGGGAAGGGATTGGAGGATTCAAACGCAATTGGAGACACGGATGTTTTTGGCGTGGTTCCGATAGGTGGTGCTATCGTATATCCACGTTGATCGAGACTTCAACCCACGAAGGGTAGCAGTTTGCTTGAGTCCACGGAGGCTCCACCCACAAAGGGTCCACGAAGAAGCAACCTTGTCTATCCCACCATGGCCGTCGCCCACGAAGGACTTGCCTCACTAGCGGTAGATCTTCACGAAGTAGGCGATCTCCTTGCCCTTACAAACTCCTTGGTTCAACTCCACAATCTTGTCGGAGGCTCCCAAGTGACACCTAGCCAATCTAGGAGACACCACTCTCCAAGAAGTAACAAATGGTGCGTTGATGATGAACTCATTGCTCTTGTGCTTCAAATGATAGTCTCCCCAACACTCAACTCTCTCTCATAGGATTTGGATCTGGTGGAAAGAGGGTTTGAGTGGAAAGCAACTTGGGGAAGGCTAGAGATCAAGATTCATATGGTAGGAATGGAATATCTTGGTCTCAACACATGAGTAGGTAGTTCTCTCTCAGAAATAGGATCTTTGGAAGTGCAGGTTCGGTCGATGGCTCTCTCCACGAATGAAGAGGAGGTGGAGGGGTATATAGCCTCCACACAAAATCTAACCGTTACACACAATCTACCAAACTCGGTGGGACCGAATCGTTAAACTCGGTCAGACCGATTTAGCAAATAATGTGACCGTTAGGGTTTTCGGTGGGACCGGAATGCAACTCGGTGGGACCGATTCGGTTAGGGTTAGGGCATAACGTAATCTCGATAAGACCGATTACACAAACTCAGTGGGACCGATTTTGGTAATAAGCTTTCTAGAGAGTTGGTCAGGCAAACTCGGTTTGACCGATTATCAAACTCGGTGGGACCGATTTTGATAATAAGTTAACCAGAGAGTTTGCATTGTAATCTCGGTAGTATTGATTGCTCAAACTAGGTGAGACCGATTTTGATAATGGACATACACAGAGAGATTACAATCCCATCTCGGTGAGACCGAGATCCCTATCGGTGAGACCGATTTGCCTAGGGTTTGTGGCAGTGGCTAAGACATCCAAACTCGGTGGCGCCGGATAAAAAGAATCAGTGGGACCGAGCTTGACTTTAGGTTTAGGACATATGTGTGGAAATGGGAAAGTAGTTGAGGGTATTTGGAGCATATCACTAAGCATTTTGAAGCAAGAGGCTCATTAAGCAACATCTCATCCCTCCTTGATAGTATTGGCTTTTCCTATAGACTCAATGTGATCTTGGATCACTAAAATGTAAAATGAAGAGTCTTGAGCTTGAAGCTTTATCCAATCCTTTGTCCTTAGCATCTTGAAGGAGTTCCCACGTCCTTTAGTCCATGCCACTCCATTGTTGAACTTATCTGAAACATACTAGATAAAAGTGTTAGTCCAACAAGAGATATGTTGTCATTAATTACCAAAACCACCTAGGGAGCACTTGTGCTTTCATTTTGTGATAGCTATTTTGTTGAATTTGCCTATGATCCTACATGTAATTATATGAGATAGGAAAATATGGTCGTAGAAATTTTTATCTTATTAAATTACATCTCTTCATGTTGAGATTGCTATCGTCATTTTCTTCTTCCTTGCATATGATAGTTTTTGCTTGCCTTGCAAATTTGTTTGCCTATAAGATTCCTATGCATAGGAAGTATGTTAGACTTATATGTGTTTGTCACATGCTATATGATGCTCTATTTGTGCTTCAATTCTTGTCATTCATGTGAGCATCATTGAAATATTAATGCCTAGCTAAAAAGGCTTTAAAGAAAAGCGCTTGTTGGGAGACAACCCAATATTTTTCCTTGCTTCTTAGTAATAAATAATCCATCTAGACTATGTTTATATGTGATTTTATCTTTTAATTAGTCTTTGTGCCAAGTTAAACCTATTGGATCTTCTTGGATGATAGTTATTTGATCTTGCTGTAATTTCCAGAAACTTTGTGCTCAGTGCCCGAATTGTTAAAAATCACCAGAACGTGGTAAAATAGTGATTCCAATTGCTGCTGATAAATAAACAAATTGTCCAGGTATTCTAATTTTGTTAGAAGTTTTTGAGTTCCAGAAGTTTGCGTTATTCTGTTTTGCGTGTGTTGTTTTCTTATTTTGATGAATCTATGGCTAGTAAAATAGTTTATAATCCATAGAGAAGTTGGAATACAGTAGGTTTAACACCAATATAAATAAAGAATGAGTTAATTACAGTACCTTAAAGTAGTCTTTTGTTTTCCTTCTCTAACGGAGCTCACGAGATTTCTATTGAGTTTTGTGTTGTGAAGTTTTCAAGTTTTGGGTGAATTCTTTTGATGGATTATGGAACAAGGAGTGGCAAGAGCCTAAGATTGGGGATGCCCATGGCACTCCCAAGATAATCCAAGGACACCAAAAATTCAAAGCTTGGGGATGCCCCGGAAGGCATCCCCTCTTTCGTCCACTTCCATCGGTAATTTACATGGAGCTATATTTTTATTTACCACATGATAAGTGTTTTGCTTGGAGCGTCTTGTATTATTTGCGTCTTTGCTTGTTAGTTTACCACAATCATCCTTGCTGTACACACCTTTTGAGAGAGCCATACATGAATTGAAATTTGATAGAATACTCTATGTGCTTCACTTATATCTTTTGAGCTTGATAGTTTTGCTCATAGTGCTTCACTTATATCTTTTGAGCGTGATAATTTTTGCTCTAGTGCTTCACATAGATCTTTTAGAGCATGGTGGTGGATTTGTTTTAAAGAAACTTGATCTCTCATTCTTCACTTAGATTATTTTGAGAGTCATTAATAGCATGGTAATTTGCTTAATGTTAATATACTTGGTATTCAAGATATGTGAAACTTTCTTTTGAAGTGCGTTGAATACTAAGATAAGTTTGATGCTTGATAATTGTTTTGAGATATGGAGGTGATAATATCAAAGTCGTGGTAGTTGAGTAGTTGTGAATTTGAGAAATGCTTGTGTTTAAGATTGCAAATCCCGTAGCATGCATGCATGGTTAAAGTTATGTAACAAATTTGAAACATGAAGTGTACCTGGTTCGTGCATCCTTATGAGTGGCGGTCGGGGACGAGCGATGGTCTTTTCCTACCAATCTATCCCCCTAGGAGCATGCGCGTAGTACTTGATTTTTGATGACTTCTAAATTTTTGCAGTAAGTATATGAGTTCTTTTGACTAATGTTGAGTCCATGGATTATACACACTTTTACCTTTCCGCCTTTGCTAGCCTCTTCAGTACCGTGCATTGCCCTTTCTCACCTTGAGAGTTGGTGCAAACTTCGCCGGTGCATCCAAACCCCGTGATATGATACGCTCTTTCACACATAAACCTCCTTATATCTTCCTCAAAACAGCCACCATACCTACCTATTATGGCATTTTCATAGCCATTCCGAGATATATTGCCATGCAAGTTTCCACCGTTCCGTTCATCATCATCATGACATACTTTACTTTTGTCATATTGCCATTGCATGAGCATGTAGTTGACATCGTATTTGTGGCAAAGCCACCATGCATTATTTTTCATACATGTTACTCTTGATTCATTGCACCATCCCGGTACACCACCGGAGGCATTCATATAGAGTCATATCTTGTTCTAGTTTCGAGTTGTAATCCTTATGTTGTAATCAATAGAAGTGTGATGATCATCATTCAATAGAGCATTGTCCCAAAAAAAGGCAAAAAAAAAGAAGGCCCAAAAAAAAGAAAATAAAAAAAATAAAATAAAAAGGGGCAATGCTACTATCTCTTTTTCCACACTTGTGCTTCAAAGTAGCACCTTGTTCTTCATGTAGTGGGTCTCATATATTTTGCTTCAAAGTAGCACCATGTTTTTCATATAGTGAGTCTGATAAGTTGTCTTGTTCATACTAGTGGGAATTTTTCATTATAGAACTTGGCTTGTATATTCCTACGATGGGCTTCCTCAAAATTCCCTAGGTCTTCATGAGCAAGCAAGTTGGATGCACACCCACTCGTTTTCTTTTGTTGAGCATTTATTGCTCTAGTGCATCCGTTGCATGGCAATCCCTACTCCTCATGTTGACATCAATTGATGGGAATCTCCATAGCCCGTTGATTATCCTCGTCAATGTGAGACTTTCTCCTTTTTTGTCTTCTCCACACAATCCCCATCATCATATTCTATTCCACCCAAGTGCTATATCCATGGCTCACGCTCATGTATTGCGTGAAGGTTGAAAAAGTTTGAGATTATTTAAGTATGAAACAATTGCTTGGCTTGTCATCGGGGGTATAGAAGTTGGGAACATCTTTGTGTGACGAAAATGAAGCATAGCCTAACTATATGATTTTGTAGGGATGAACTTTCTTTTGCCATGCTATTTTGAGAAGACATGATTACTTTTGATTAGTATGCTTGAAGTATTATTATTTTTATGTGAATATGAACTTTTGTCTTGAATCTTTCGGATCCGAATATTCATACCATGATTAAGAAGATTTACATTGAAATTATGCCAAAGTATCACTCCGCATCAAAAATTCTCTTTTTATCATTTACCTACTCGAGGACGAGCAGGAATTAGGCTTGGGGATGCCTCGTACGTCTCCAACGTATCTATAATTTTTGATTGCTCCATGCTACTTTATCTATTGTTTTGGACTATAATGAGCTTTATTTTCCACTTTTATATTATTTTTGGGACTAACCTATTAACCGGAGGCGTAGCCCAGAATTGTTGTTTTTTGCCTTTTTCAGTATTTCGAAGAAACAGAATATCAAACGGAGTCGAAACGGAATGAAACTTTCGGAAACGTGATTTTCTCACCGAACATGATCCAGGAGACTTGGACCCTACGCCAAGGCATCAGAGAGGCAGTCATGAGGGTGGGGGGCGCCCCCCTGCCTCGTGGGCCCCTCGAAGCTCCACCGACGTACCCTTTCCTCCTATATATACCTACATACCCCCAAACGATCAGAACAGGAGCCAAAAACCTAATTCCACCGCCGCAACTTCCTGTATCCACGAGATCCCATCTTGGGGCCAGTTCTGGAGCTCCGCCGGAGGGGGCATCCACCACGGAGGGCTTCTACATCAACACCATAGCCCCTCCGATGAAGTGTGAGTAGTTTACTTCAGACCTTCGGGTCCATAGCTAGTAGCTAGATGGCTTCTTCTCTCTTTTTGGATCTCAATACAATGTTCTCCCCCTCTCTCGTGGAGATATTTTCGATGTAATCTTCTTTTTGCGGTGTGTTTGTTGAGACCGATGAATTGTGGGTTTATGATCCAGCTTATCTATGAATAATATTTGAATCTTCTCTGAATTCTTTTATGTATGATTGAGTTATCTTTGCAAGTCTCTTTGAATTATCCGTTTGGTTTGGCCAACTAGATTGGTAGTTCTTGCAATGGGAGAAGTGCTTAGCTTTGGGTTCAGTTTTGCGGTGTCCTTACCCAGTGACAGAAAGGGTTGCAAGGCACGTATTGTATTGTTGCCATCGAGGATAACAAGATGGGGTATTTAT
Organism: Aegilops longissima; assembly: GCA_021605205.1. Lineage (NCBI taxonomy): Eukaryota > Viridiplantae > Streptophyta > Magnoliopsida > Poales > Poaceae > Aegilops > Aegilops longissima. Next base: position 607,925,776 of record CM038682.1, read on the forward strand.
CATATTGCATGAATTTATTCCTCTACATCATGTCATCTTGCTTAGGCGTTACTCTGTTTTAACTTAATACTCGGATGCATCTTTGGATAGCGGTCGATGAGTGGAGTAATAGTAGTAGATGCAGAATCGTTTCGATCTACTTGTTTTGGACATGATGCCTATATACATGATCATACCTAGATAACCTCATAACTATGCTCAATTCTATCAATTGCTCAACAGTAATTTGTTCACCCACCGTAGAATACTTATGCTCTTGAGAGAAGCCACTAGTGAAACCTATGGCCCCCGGGTCTATTCTCATCATATCAATATCACTTTATTTACTTGCTTTGTTTTTTACTTTGCCTTTACTTTTTACTTTGCATCTATCTACCAAAAATACCAAAAATATTATCTCTATCAGATCTCACTCTCGTAAGTGACCGTGAAGGGATTGACAACCCCTAATCGCGTTGGTTGCGAGTAGCTATCATTTTGTGCAGGTACGAGGGACTTGCACGTGGCCTCCTACTGGATTGATACCTTGGTTATCAAAAACTGAGGGAAATACTTACGCTACTGTGCTGCATCATCCTCTCCTCTTCGGGGAAAACCAACGCAAGCTCAAGATGTAGCAAGAAGCTATATATCGAGGTGATGTTCCTTTCCTGTTAAATGTTAACCATAAGGGAGTTCAATTTGTGACACCTTTTTCCAAGTTTACAATGACAATGTACTACGATTTCTGAAGGTTCTTTTGGAGGATTTCAGTACATACATGCCCCCCATACTGGTTGCTTGATCCATATGGTTACAGTCAATAAGCATTTCTCCTTTGGATTGATCTGTACTAGTTTTCTTAGGGAACTTTTCATCCACTCCAACCTCTTGTGAAGAAGGCTACAATTTTCTAGAATGTAATCAAATGCCCATGTTAATCATGTCAGATCGAAGATGGCATGTCAGTGCATTTTACAAATCCTGCAAACCAAATAGCTAGTCCTGTAGTAATGTTCAAAACTGCATGTAGGCACTAACACGTTTTCTTCTTTTGCAAATAAGATTAGGCCCGGTGGTGGATAATGTGATACAATATAACAATCACGTCGAATGCCTAGATCTGCATCTCTCGGAAATTACTTTGAACTCCTACCGAGGGACCTTACGGAGATTATATTCGCGGGTTCTTTGTTCTCGAGCAAGGGTCTTTGAAGGAAATAAGGTTTGCCCTACATTTATTTCGCAAAAATGAATGGCCTGTTGATCAGCGTCGGCGCCTGCGGCAGAATGGAATAGGCTCTAAAAATGCTGAATTTCATTTTGGAACTTCATATGACAGAGTAATCGGAAGTCATCGGGCCAACCCCATACATGACTTCTCAGTGGCTGACCCCTTTGCAAAAATCGTGAGGTTTCTAAGCCAGACTTAGAAGCGGTGATATTAGTTTGAACCTCTCTGATATCCATGTTCAGCGCATCAACGCGAGCGTTTGCAGCTGATGAGCTGAATTTTATTTCTAATATCAGTTTGAACCTTGTAATCTTCAAATTTGAGCCATATAACTGTGGAATTTGAACCTTGTAACATTTCGAGCTTTCGTGGAACAATCGTTGAAATGGCATCATATGAGACTCGTATATTGCTAGCACTACTTTGACCTTAATATGCAATGGCCTTAGATTTTATTAACCATTCTCGAATCAGTTTACCTTGTCGATCTCACAGCACACGATCTGTATAGCTAACTCGACTGTGATCTTTGACATTATTGCACAAAGTTGGTTTCTTCCACCATGTGCACTGTAGAGCACATAATTAATTATCGCACTCGAGTGTCCACGCCTGGGGTGCGGTGTTGTCAAGCGTGCACTGGATTCTGGAATCCTCCGCTATGAACGTCGTGACAAGACGTGATGATTACAGGCCCGCCGGCCCCCATTTATTATTACAACGGCCATTTAACCTACCCTTGTGTCTCTTCAACCTTTTGATCGCGCCCCACCATTGCAAGAAGCACACCCACCACGAGAAATTCTTAGAGGGTATCCTGCGCGGCTCCAATGGCACTCCGAGCGGCTGCCGACGACGAGCAACAGTTCACCATGCGTGCCATGGTGGACACCCACAGAAGGTTCATGGACCTCTCGGTGGTGTACACCAACGACCCGGTCTGGGCGGAGCACTCCATCCACATCATGGAGCTATTGCTTGTCGAGAAGTACAAGGTGGTCGGGTTCGACCTTGAGTACACCCGCGCTCGTGCTGGGTCTCGTCCCAAGGTCGTCGTCGCCCAGATTTGCATGCGCCACCACGTCCTCGTCTACCACTACTGCCTAGCCACAAGGCCTTGCAAGCGTTTCGCCAGGTTTGTCAACAGCCCCCACTACATGTTCGCTATGGTGGACATCACCAATGATGTAAAGGCGCTCGAGAGTTTGGGCATCACCTGCCAGAATCTTGTTGACATCTAGGGCCAATACAAGATCTGGGGCAGCAAGCAGCATGAGAAGGACTCACTGGTTCACCTCGCCGAGCCCATCATCGACACCTACTACAGAGACATGAAGGATTCGTGTAACAAGGACAAGCGTGTCTGGCACTCGGCCTGGATGGAGAAACTCGACAAAGCTCACGTCGTGTACGCGACCAAGGAGGCGTACACGAGCTACGACATGTACTGGCGGATCGTTGACATGAGGAAGTCCCTCCTTCCCCAAAACGGCCAGGATCCAGCCGGAAGCAGAGCAATGGCAAGCGTCGTTGCAACAATAAGTAGATGATTAGATCCTCGTTTCTCCTACTTTAGTATGCATGTAATTGCTTACTTTAGTGTGTCCAAATGTTATGTGTGTAGTCACTTGTGTAATTGTATGCTTAATTTGGTTATGCAATGCCGTCTTTTTAAGTATATATGTTGATGCTCTGTAGACAGAGCAAAGATGGTGTGCAGACAAACAAAATCACCTCGCACATGGATTAACAATGGAACTCGTCGGTGATGTTTACATCAATCACTCACAATTGTATACCAGCAATCGTTTGCTCACAACACACACGTCTTATTAGCAGCAACCGTCTGTGTTCTTGTCGGTCTTCAGACACATTTCTGATTACAGACCTGTTTGCCGCGTATCACACACATCTTGTTAAGTTGAACCGTTTCTGTTCTCATGTCTCAATGCAAACAGTTCATCCGAGTGAACCGCATGCCGTATATCACACACACCTTTGATCTGGCTGACCGTTTCTTTTGTGTTGCCTAATCACAAACAGTTCATCCGAGTGAACCGTATGCTGTATATCGCACACGCCTCCATCTGGCTGCTCGTTTATTTTGTTCCTCCTCATCGCAAATAGTTCATTGAACTGAACCGTATGCCCTTCATCGCACACTCAACTAAAACCTGAACCGTGTTTGATGCATCCGTCATCGCAAACGTTTTACACATTTCTGACGGTTTTCATACAACACTGTTTGCGATTATGGCATCGCACACAGTTTCTCGAAGGGTCTCCGATCATAGTGTCGCGTTAGCAGCATCCTGCAGTAGTGCATAGGTGTTGCAAGTTCCATGTGTTTAGCAACACACCTTCTAAATTGGGAAGAGTGTTGAGAAGAGATGAGGCATTTGCAGATGTGCTTTATACTTGTATCAATCGCTCGGAAACTGTCGAGGAACTTGAGGAGACATGGCAGCACATGTTGCATTGTTTTGAAGTGGCTGAAAACAAACACTTAAAGAACATGTGGCATACAAGGCACATGTGGGATCCAGTGTACTTCAAAAAAATTCTCCCCATTCACGAGCACAACAGGCAAGTCCAAGGGGCTCAACACATATTTCAAGATGCTGGTTCGTCCGGCTGATTATGTTTGGAGGTTTCTACAACAGTATGAAATGTGTCAAGAAACAATGCTTGATCGTGAGGAGAATGTCGGCTTCACTAGTGAAATGACTGCTCTGGCAGTATACTCCCGGTATGCTGGCTTTAGTATACGAATGCAAAAACACAAAAAAGTTTGTGATTGGTTGAGTCTCTGTGTGATCTGATTTATGACCTATTTTGTGTGTGATGTTGCAGGTACATTATTGAGCATCAAGCTGTTGGTTACTACACACACAACGTCTTTGGCAAGCTCCAGAAATAGGTGTCTACATCTACCGGCTTCATTATCAACCAAGACCCTGAGTACCAAAGTTAAGGCCTCCCGTTCAAGCTAACATTAAGCTTCTATGAGACCCCGAAGCTTTATTATGTGCATGTTATGATGGATGAAGGGGTGTTTGAATGTAGCTTACACTACTTTGAGATGAATGGCCTTTGTGCACACATAATAAGGGTGATGGTGCACCTCAATGTGAAAGTTATTCCGCAACGATTATTGTTGGAGAGATGGTCGGAAGCAGCAACAACAAACATGGGCAGAACTGGGCAATTGTTGTACTTCAGGACCCCTCGACAAACACGTCGTAATACAACTTCTTGTGCCGAAGATTAACATGGCTCGCCTCCAATGCATGTTGCGATGATGATGCCTACAAAATATTGGATGAAGCGATAAAGGTTCTTGATCCTGCCATAGCAGCACGCGAGGAGAGGAGCGCTATCAGAAAAGCAAGCAACACAGCAGAGTGAACACCCTACGACACCCGCTACCACAATGGGAACGTTGCATGATGACGTACCAAAAAATCAGAGCTCGGAGATGCTACAAAACCTGGCTCGTGTGCCTAAGAAAGGCCGGCCTGAAGGAAATATGCCCTAGAGGCAATAATAAAGTTGTTATTTTATATTTCCTTATATCATGATAAATGTTTATTATTCATGCTAGAATTGTATTAATCAGAAACTTAGTACATGTGTGAATACATAGACAAAACAGAGTGTCCCTACTATGCCTCTACTTAACTAGCTCGTTAATCAAAGATGGTTAAGTTTCCTGACCATGGACATGTGTTGTCATTTGATGAACAAGATCACATCATTAGAGAATGATGTGATGGACAATACCCATCCGCTAGATTAGCATAATGATCGTTAAGTTTTATTGCTATTGCTTTCTTCATGACTTATACATATTCCTCTGACTATGAGATTATGCAACTACCGAATACCGGAGGAACACCTTGTGTGCTATCAAACTCGCAACATAACTGGGTGATTATAAAGATGCTCTATAGGTGTCTCCGAAGGTGTTTGTTGGGTCGGCATAGATCAAGATTAGGATTTATCACTCCGAGTATCGGAGAGGTATCTCTGGGCCCTCTCAGTAATGCACATCACTATAAGCCTTGCAAGCAATGTGATGTAACATCCCAAATTTTGGAATGTTAATATAATTAATTGAATTGTTTGTTTGTTTGCTTGAGTGAATTAAACTTGAGTGAAATTTGAACCTTTTCAAAAACTTTTGAAAGAGAGGAATAAAATGACTTTCCCTTCTCCGTAAATTCAAATTCATCCTATTAAAATCAATGAGAGAAGATGACATGACTTCTTCAACTATAAAGAATTTGAGCGGAGTTTTGCAATTTAATTCCTTCAAATATTTGCACTTGCTTCTCTATTTTCTTCCTCGAGAAATACCCGAAAATAAATTCTTGCAAGCAAGAAAGAGCGGAGGAAAATGACCCTCCAAAATCAGGGGCATTTTGAAAATATTTGAGCCAAGAAAAACCAAAGTTTTTATTTAAAAATTATTTGCAAAAGAAATAAAGCCTTTAGGGATTTTCTGAAAAACATTTTTTTAGGTTTTTATTTTGGCCGTGGAATAATGCTCATCATCTACATTTTATTTTTCTGATAATTTTAGTATATAAAACTCTTTATTCGAATTGATTTGATTTCCCTTTTATTGTTTTAGTTTCCTAATTTTAAAATAGGAATGGAATCGTTTTTATTAGGAAAAACCTGGCCCATTAAGCACTTTCCTATTCTAGCCCAACAAGAGATCATCTCCTTCATCTGTTTCCTCTCACGTTCTGAAGCTTTCCATGTCCATGGAGACAGAAATCTCCACCTTCCCGATCTCCCTCGTCTTTCCATCCCAGCGCCTCCCGAGACCGCCTATAAAACCCCTCCTCTCCTCGTTCCATTTTTCCCATAACCACGCCTCCCTGCCCGTAGCCTTCTCGCCACCGTCCTTCTTTTCCTGCCTAGAACGCTCACCGGGAGCTCTCCTGGAACCTCCCATCGCCCAGCGCCACCTCCCCAGCGCCGACCCCTCCTCCGCCACCCCACCCTGCTTGGCGACCTCGCCCCCTCGCCGAGCAGCCCTCCACATCGCCGTCTCCTTCCTGCCATCTCTGCCTCACGCACAGGTAACTCCGTTTTCGTTTTCAGATTTATTCCCGTAACAGATTTAGTTCCGTTCTTGTTTAGCTTATAAATTTTGATCTAGAAGTCCAATGATGCTGATTCTTTTGCGTTAGATCACAATTTTCTTGTAGTTTCCAAAAATATATAATTTGTCTATGTTTGGATTTATAAAATTGAGTTAGATCAGATTTGAATTAAAGCTTGTTTTGCTTATTCGGGAGTTTAAAAATAGATTTTATTTGATTCTTTTTCTACTGATCACTAGTGATCATATTTACCAGTGGTAAAAACTTCAAATTTTTTGAGTATTTTAGCTTATTGTTTCATGTAAAACAAATTCTGTTTTAGTTCTATTCGATTATAGCTACTTCTTTTTTCTATAGTTGTTTTTAAATTATTTTATTTTATATTTCAGAAAGTTTATGTTTGGTTTCTATTAGTTAAACAGTAGGTGTTCAACAAGTTTTTATTTATTTTTATTTTGTTATCGTGAAATCAATTCAAGTTCGCTAATAACTTGCAATGGATTTCTACTGTTTTAACTCCCAATTGAAAATACTTTCAAAATAGCTTTATGAAAAAATACTTTATTTTGTCTTAACTAAATTTATATTTTATTCTCTGTTATTTTAGTGTTTTATTTTCCGTTAGACAAAACTATTTTTGTGAATGTTGTAGAAGAAGACTCCTAGTTTTATTTGAAGTTCCTTCGGATTCTTATTCGCTCTCTCTTTTGTTACGATTGTTAGTGCGAGTGCTTATGTGAATGATATGTTTGTTATATAGATTTCATCGAGAGTGACGAGTAGTCTATCAAGTTATTTCTTGAGAACGATAATTCTTCTTCGTCAACATCACCGAGCAAGTTCACTTTGACCATGCTTTCATACCTATGTTTTATTGCATTTAGTGACATCTTTGCAACCACCCCTCGGTAGTGTTATTGAATCCTTGTAGTTGAGTAGTATGCATGAGGTAGGAACCCTTCCCCTGTTACCAAGCCCGGACGATATTTTATTTTAATGCTACGCTATAGTAGACGGGTTTGGTATGAGTGCTCGGAGTGGTGTGAGAATGGAGGATTCTCGTCAATGACGACAACTCCATGATGGAATCTGCAAGGACTGCATCTTCAAGACCTCAAGACTTCAAGACTCGAGACAGGATTTCAATACACACTCTTTGGGTGAAGGGCGGTTGACGGGCACCTGGAGAACCCAGTGGTTGGCGGGATGCATGGAGAAGCGCCATGACATCTTGCGGAAAGCTTCACCCAGACTCAAAGAGACGGAAGAATACTTCATGCCCGGAAGCTTACATGTGCAACCGCAAGTCATTATGGACTCTGGCTTGGTTGACCTTAGTTGTGACTCTGGCTGGGACGGTACTAGCAGATGTAGAACTACGGTAGGATGGGTTGAGTACCGGACAGTGGTCAGAGGAACTCTTTGGAAGACCATGTTTCGGTCATCTTGTTCTCAAACATTCTGAAGTGCGAGAACGTAAAGAGAGGGATCGAATCTTGCGGGTAAAGTGTACAAACCTCTGCAGAGGGTTAAAACCTAATCGATTAGCCGTGTCCCTGGTTACGGACAAATTGAGCCTCTGGACTTGGATCTATTTCGGAACTCTCAACACCGGATTGATAACTTAATTGTGGGCAACATATGATGATTTTGGGCTATGAGACATCGGTTGGCGGAACCATGTCATGATAGTAAACTCCATAGTACAGACTCCATTTATGCCTTTGATGTAGGTAAAATAAAATCAGCTTTTATGCAAACAAAACTCAGATACAGAGCCATAAAGCCATACTGCATATAGTATAGTTTATCGTCTGTTTTCTCATATTGTGATCTTTCCGGTACATTCAATGTACTGACCTACACGGCTGCAACGTATCATGTTGCGATATTTCCTCGACGAGTAAGAGTTACGATACAGGTTACGGTCTACACTCAACCTGCCGATGGCGTTGATGGGACTCCACACCCGCTTGATTGTTTCCGCTGAGTATTATGAGGTATATATCATTTTACATTATTTATACATGTGATTGCACTTTGATATATACATTGATGTCTTTGTGTGCAAAGATATCTTGATCCGAGGATGGCACAACAACACGAGGCTTGACCGTCGAGGTCGGGTCGCTCAGAGATGGTATCGAGCACATGTTGGCTGTAGAACGTGACCCTAGAAAATGACTTAGTAATATGAAGACCCCAATAGGAATGACCTTTGTTTTGTACTACTCGTAACACCTCATTCCTTTTCTTGAACCTTCCTTATCTCAAGCTATAGATGGAGAGCTACATTCGAACAAAAGAGAACACTACGAGAAGGTTCTTGGAGGCCCCTTCCTTGTGGAGCTAGTCAGCTGCTGAAGTTACCGATACCGAGATCAAGGCAACTAAGAGGACATCCAGATCATGGGAGTCAAGACCCAAGTTTTGGTCGTAAAGAAGCCCCCAAGACTGCAGACATCAGCTTCGAACTATAAATGGTGATCGTGATATGGGCATCAACACTGCCGTCCATGATGCTATTGCACGCTTATGCTATCGTCATCGTGCTGCACTAAACTCACACTTCTTTGGAAGGATTGGATGGCGAAGTCGATGGAGCAACTATTGCCTTGACGGAGCGCAAAAGATGAAGTTCTCCCCACTTTTAGTGTACAATCAGGATCTGGAACAATACGTCAAGAATCTTCAGATGGACCTCTGGAAGACCTGTTCGACAATGAAGCACTACGAGAAGAGGTCAAGACTCGAGATCAAGGTAAACAAGCTGGAGGAGGAGAACCTCGAGATCTCGAGAATGCATCAGGAACTGAAGAACAGCAGGACCATGTCTCATGCAAAGGACGTTGAGATCCAGAAGCTCAAGGAACAACTTTAGGACATACAGGGTCGTCACAAGAAACTCCGTGTCGACAGAGAAAATCTAGCAGAAGAACTGGAGGAGATCAAGTCCACACAGAAGAAGCCCCGGTGGGGACAATGACCAAGTTCCTAATAAATTAGCTTAGTAGTATCCCACCATGAGAGAAATAAAGATGAACGCTTCCTCGATTTAAGTATCTGACCATACCAACTTATGTGGGTGGCGATACTGTAGTATTGATTGAATAAATGAATGCTTGGTTGCTATTATTTTGTGTGTTTATTGAATGGTTGGATAGATGCGAAATTCGTAGGTTTGTATTTATTTCAACCATGAGGGACGAAAGTTACGGAAGAATGGTAGAAGGCCTTCATATGGGAACAGCATCAGGAATTGGAAACTCCCGAGCATTGAAGACCTGAAGAAATGAGGACTTAGAAACGAAACCATAGTAGAACGGCCCATTACAAACGATAATTTTGTTGATGAGTGGGTAATTGCCTTCTCTTTCTATCTCAACCAGACCCCGAAATCTTGAACCCATGGACAACTGAACACCAAACCTTTTTGGAGACAATTGCAACTTCCCATGGAGATACATCCCTTGTTCTGAGCACTCCTCTTATCCTACACATGCAGATGAAAACCCTTTATGAGTCTTTCCTTAAGGGCCCTGAAACGATCATGACCCTGACCAGTGATCATGATTACCCGAAGATCTTGAAGGACATGATGAAGCATATTCACCTTGAAGGAGATGCAGTCTACAAAGGCTACCCCTTCATGCAAAAGCGAGTGGAACTTTGGTATGTGGAGGTACACCTCCACCGTTTGAAAGGAGTTTGCCCAAAGAGGATGGGGCATTACTTTTTTCATTTCACGTGTGCCACAAGCAACTTTCTTCGATGTTGTTCGTGAAGCAGCCATGGAAGCCATACGCCAGATCGGAGAAATACTTGAAGCAAGACTCCGTTATACTCAGGATTACCTAAGCGAAGTGCATGCAGAGATGATGAAGGTGAAGCTCAAGGCCACCACAATGAAACAGAAAATTGAAGATTTCAAGGCACATGTCGCACAATTCCAGTGGGACTGAAGAATCCTCGAGGAGGATAAATGAATAAAGTTGGAAGTAATGCCTGACCATACCAAATCATGTGGGTGGCAGCATTTGTAACAAAGTACTTTTGGAATTTGAATTTACGAAAATGGTTAAGGATGTAATAAAAGATTGATATGAAAATAAAGGATTTATGGATAAGCTAGTGCATGTTTTCTTTGGTGTCATAGTACTCGTAAAACCACAGGATCAATGAAGAAAGAAATGTGTTATCCATGATGGTCCATAGAAGGAAGCTGGACAGAATAAGTTGGAATTTTGCTTTTGATATGATGGTATGAAGAAACAGAGTACTACTAGGAGGTGTAACAAGAGAGTTACTCCAAGGATGAAGTTAAAGCTGCACTAGTGTTGAAGTGGGCCATAACCCACAGGCCCAGGATTTTGAAAGGAACAGATGTAACCTTGATGAAGGAATAAATTGGAGGAATCAGCAGTCCAATCAGCATACGTTTCGTAGGAGATTACGCAAAAACCTAAGAGTGGTGAAGTAACGATAGATGTTTTGTTTGGCTTGCAGAAACCATGGATTTACTCGAAAACCAGTCCGAGAACAAGAGAAAATTCTGCAATGCTTGTGAGTATGCCCAAGTGTTAGAATACGTGATTCACTGTTTACGTATGTGGTAATGATTCAAGTACGGGATGGATTGGCCCCCATACCGAAGACTTCTATCATGGACTATCATATGTTGATGGAAAATCAGAGAGACTTGAAAACCTTTGAAGAGTGTCGACGCTATAAGCCCTAAAACCATTGAATGATAAGACGATGGAACCCCTTTACAGGCAACTGATGCCAATCGTAGGTTATATGGTGAGGTTCAACCTAGACCGTTTTCTGCAGGAGAAACCATAAATTGTAGACCACCATGAGTATTTCGAAAGTTGTCTAGAATGGACACGAACCTATCAGCTGAGAAGATCCAGTCTCGGACGAACCACAACTTTGACGAACCGACCCAAGCTTTTGAGGAAAACTCTATGCTTCTGACAGAAGAGCTTTAATGAAGGAGCTATTGTAAGATATGTGAAGAGACATACATTGTCAGCCCTCCAGAGGAAATATCTGAGTTTATTGGAACCATGACCTTGTTTTTAAGTGTGGTAGCACCCCTGACCTTTCTGACCAAGACATTTGCTAGAAGACCCCAACCCCTAACCTTTTCTTGCTAGCCTCTTCGAATCTCGAGGACGAGATTCATTTTAAGTGTGGTAGGTTTGTAACATCCCAAATTTTGGAATGTTAATATAATTAATTGAATTGTTTGTTTGTTTGCTTGAGTGAATTAAACTTGAGTGAAATTTGAACCTTTTGAAAAACTTTTGAAAGAGAGGGAATAAAATGACTTTCCCTTCTCCGTAAATTCAAATTCATCCTATTAAAATCAATGAGAGAAGATGACATGACTTCTTCAACTATAAAGAATTTGAACGGAGTTTTGCAATTTAATTCCTTCAAATATTTGCACTTGCTTCTCTATTTTTCTTCCCGAGAAATACCCGAAAATAAATTCTTGCAAGCAAGAAAGAGCGGAGGAAAATGACCCTCCAAAATCAGGGGCATTTTGAAAATATTTGAGCCAAGAAAAACCAAAGTTTTTATTTAAAATTATTTGCAAAAGAAATAAAGCCTTTAGGGATTTTCTGAAAACATTTTTTAGGTTTTTATTTTGGCCGTGGAATAATGCTCATCATCTACATTTTATTTTTCTGATAATTTTAGTATATAAAAACTCTTTATTCGAATTGATTTGATTTCCTTTTATTGTTTTAGTTTCCTAATTTTAAAATAGGAATGGAATCGTTTTATTAGGAAAAACCTGGCCCATTAAGCACTTTCCTATTCTAGCCCAACAAGAGATCATCTCCTTCCTCTGTTTCCTCTCACGTTCTGAAGCTTTCCATGTCCATGGAGACAGAAATCTCCACCTTCCCGATCTCCCTCGTCTTTCCATCCCAGCGCCTCCCGAGACCGCCTATAAACCCCCCTCCTCTCCTCGTTCTATTTTTCCCATCACCACGCCTCCCTGCCCGTAGCCTTCTCGCCACCGTCCTCCTTTTCCTGCCTAGAACGCTCACGGGAGCTCTCCTGGAACCTCCCATCGCCCAGCGCCACCTCCCAAGCGCCGACCCCTCCTCCGCCACCCCCACCTCGCCTTGGCGACCTCGCCCCCGCCGAGCAGCCTCCACATCGCCTTCTCCTTCCTGCCATCTCTGCCTCACGTCAGGTAACTCCGTTTTCGTTTTCAGATTTATTCCCGTAACAGATTTAGTTCCGTTCTTGTTTAGCTTATAACTTTTGATCTAGAAGTCCAATGATGCTGATTCTTTTGCGTTAGATCACAATTTTCTTGTAGTTTCCAAAATATATAATTTGTCTATGTTTGGATTTATAAAATTAAGTTAGATCAGATTTGAATTAAATCTTGTTTTGCTTATTCGGGAGTTTAAAATAGATTTTATTTGATTCTTTTTCTACTGATCACTAGTGATCATATTTACCAGTGGTAAAAACTTCAAAATTGTTTGAGTATTTTAGCTTATTGTTTCATGTAAAACAAATTCTGTTTTAGTTCTATTCAATTATAGCTACTTCTTTTCTATAGTTGTTTTTAAATTATTTTATTTTATATTTCAGAAAGTTTATGTTTGGTTTCTATTAGTTAAACAGTAGGTGTTCAACAAGTTTTTATTTATTTTTATTTTGTTATCGTGAAATCAATTCAAGTTCGCTAATAACTTGCAATTGATTTCTCTACTGTTTTAACTCCCAATTGAAAATACTTTCAAAATAGCTTTATGAAAAAAATACTTTATTTTGTCTTAATTAAATTTATATTTTATCCTCTGTTATTTTAGTGTTTTATTTTCCGTTAGACAAAACTATTTTTGTGAATGTTGTAGAAGAAGACTCCCTAGTTTTATTTGAAGTTCCTTCGGATTCTTATTCGCTCTCTCTTTTGTTTTGATTGTTAGTGCGAGTGCTTATATGAATGATATGTTTGTTATATAGATTTCATCAGAGAGTGACGAGTTGTCTATCAAGTTATTTCTTGAGAACGATAATTCTTCTTCGTCAACATCACCAGGCAAGTTCACTTTGACCATGCTTTCATACCTATGTTTTATTGCATTTAGTGACATCTTTGCAACCACCCCTCAGTAGTGTTATTGAATCCTTGTAGTTGAGTAGTATGCATGAGGTAGGAACCCTTCCCCCTGTTACCAAGCCCGGGATGATATTTTATTTTAATGCTACGCTATAGTAGACGGGGTTTGGTATGAGTGCTCGGAGTGGTGTGAGAATGGAGGATTCTCGTCAATGACGACAACTCCATGATGGAATCTGCAAGGACTGCATCTTCAAGACCTCAAGACTTCAAGACTCGAGATAGGATTTCAATACACACTCTTGGGTGAAGGGCGGTTGACGGGCACCTGGAGAACCCAAAGTGGTTGGCGGGATGCATGGAGAAGCGCCATGACATCTTGCGGAAAGCTTCACCCAGACTCAAAGAGACGGAAGAATACTTCATGCCGGAAGCTTACCGTGCAACCGCAAGTCATTATGGGCTCGCTTGGTTGACCTTAGTTGTGACTCTGGCTGGGACGGTACTAGCAGATGTAGAACTACGGTAGGATGGGTTGAGTACCGGACAGTGGTCAGAGGAACTCTTTGGAAGACCATGTTTCGGTCATCTTGTTCTCAAACATTCTGAAGTGCGAGAACGTAAAGAGAGGGATCGAATCTTGCGGGTAAAGTGTACAAACCTCTACAGAGGGTTAAAACCTAATCGATTAGCCGTGTCCCCGGTTACGGACAAATTGAGCCTCTGGACTTGGATCTATTTCGAAACTCTCAACACCGGATTGATAACTTAATTGTGGGCAACATATGATGATTTTGGGCTATGAGACATCGGTTGGCGGAACCATGTCATGATAGAAAACTCCATAGTACAGACTCCATTTATGCCTTTGATGTAGGTAAAATAAAATCAGCTTTTATGCAAACAAAACTCAGATCTGAGCCATAAAGCCATACTGCATATAGTATAGTTTATCATCTGTTTTCTCATATTGTGATCTTGCGGTACATTCAATGTATGACCTACACGGCTGCAACGTATCATGTTGCGATACTTTCCTCGACGAGTAAGAGTTACGATCTGTGGTTACGGTCTACACTCAACCTGCCGATGGCGTTGATGGGACTCCACACCCGTTTGATTGTTTCCGTTGAGTATTATGAGGTATATATCATTTTACATTATTTATACATGTGATTGCACTTTGATATATACATTGATGTCTTGTGTGTGCCAAAGATATCTTGATCCGAGGATGGCACAGCAACACAGAGGCTTGACCGTCTGAGGTCGGGTCGCTACATGTGACTAATGAGTTAGTTGCGGGATGATGCATTACGAAACGAGTAAAGAGACTTGCCAGTAACGAGATTGAACTAGGTATGAGGATAGCGACGATCGAATCTCGGGCAAGTAACATACCGATGACAAAGGGAATAACGTATGTTGTCATAAGGTTCGACCAATAAAGATCTTCGTAGAATATGTATGAACCAATATGGGCATCCAGGTTCCGCTATTGGTTATTGACCAGAGAGGTGTCCCGGTCATGTCTACATAGTTATCGAACCCGTAGGGTCCGCATGCTTAACGTTCGTTGACGATATTGTATTATATGAGTTATGTATGTCGGAAATCGAATGTTGTTCGGCCCTGATGAGATAATGGACATAACGAGGAGCTCCGGAATGGCCCGGAGGTAAAGATTGATATATGGGATAGTAGTGTTTGATCTCCGGAAGGGTTTCGGAATTCACTCGAAGGGGCCGGATGTCTCCTGAAATGTTTGGGTACGAGAACACTTTATTTGGGCCAAAGGGGAAAGCCCACGAGGCTTTTGGAAAGTGCAAAAGGAAGTTTTGCGGAGACCAGAGGCTAGACGCCGGGAACTCTGGCATCTAGGGGGTAGACACCGGGATCCCTGGCGTCTAGCCCTGGAGTCCGAGAAGGACTCTTGCCTTTCGGGCAAAACCGACTTTGAGGAGGCTTTTACTCCAAGTTTCGACCCCAAGGCTCAACATATAAATAGAGGGGTAGGGCTAGCACCAAAGACACATCAAGATTCACCAAGCCGTGTGCCGGCAACACCGTCCCCTCTAGTTTATCCTCCATCATAGTTTTCGTAGTGCTTAGGCAAAGCCCTGCGGAGATTGTTCTTCACCAACACCGTCACCACGACGTCGTGCTGCCGGAACTCATCTACTACTTCGCCCCTCTTGCTGGATCAAGAAGGCGAGGACGTCATTGAGCTGAACGTGTGCTGAACGCAGAGGTGCCGTACGTTCGGTAATTGATCGAGACGGATCGTGAAGGTGTACGACTACATCAACCGCGCTGATAAACGCTTCGGCTTTCGGTCTATGAGGGTACGTAGACACACTCTTCCCCTCTCGTTGCTATGCATCTCCTAGATAGATCTTGCGTTGGTGTAGGAAAATTTTGAAATTGCATGCTACGTTCCCCAATAGTGGCATCAGAGCCAGGTCTATGTGTAGATGATATGCACGATTAGAACACAAAGAGTTGTGGGTGATAATAGTCATACTACTTAACACCAACGTCTTACTTTGATTCGGCAGTATTGTTGGATGAAGCGGCTCGGACCGACATTACATGACCGCGTTCGTGAGACTGGTTCTACCGACGTGCTTCGCACACAGGTGGCTGGCGGGTGTCTGTTTCTCCAACTTTAGTTGAATCGAGTTTGACTACGGCCGGC
Organism: Aegilops longissima; assembly: GCA_021605205.1. Classification (NCBI taxonomy): domain Eukaryota; kingdom Viridiplantae; phylum Streptophyta; class Magnoliopsida; order Poales; family Poaceae; genus Aegilops; species Aegilops longissima. The sequence continues at coordinate 607,941,903 of CM038682.1, forward strand.
CCTTGTTGAAGGTTAAAACATCACACTTGATGAAAAATCGTTGTGGTTTTAATGTGTAGGTAAGAACGTTTCTTGCTAGAAGCCCATAGCAGCCACGTAAAACTTGCAACAACAAAGTAGAGGACGTCTAACTTGTTTTTGCAGGGCATGTTGTGATGTGATATGGTCAAGACATGATGTGATATAATTTATTGTATGAGATGATCATGTTTTGTAAAAGTTATCGGCAACTGGCAGGAGCCTTATGGTTGTCGCTTTATTGTATGAAATGCAATGGTCATGTAATTGCTTTACTTTATCACTAAGCGGTAGCGATAGTCGTAGAAGCAATAGTTGGCGAGACGACAACGATGCTACGATTGAGATCAAGGTGTCAAGCCGGTGACGATGGAGATCATGACGATGCTTTGGAGATGGAGATCAAAGGCACATGATGATGATGACCATATCATGTCACATATTTTGATAGCATGTGATGTTTATCTTTTATGCATCTTATTTTTCTTAGTACGGCGGTAACATTATAAGATGATCCCTCACTAAATTTCAAGGTATAAGTGTTCTCCCTGAGTATGCACCATTGCTACAGTTCGTCGTGCTGAGACACCATGTGATGATCGAGTGTGATAAGCTCTACATTCACATACAATGGGTGCAACCAGTTTTGCACGTGCAAAATACTCGGGTTAAACTTGACGAGCTAGCATATGCAGATATGGCCTCGGAACACTGAGACCGAAAGGTCGAACGTGAATCATATAGTAGATATGATCAACATAGAGATGTTCACCATTGAAAACTACTCCATCTCACGTGATGATCAGACATGGTTTAGTTGATATGGATCACGTGATCATTTAGATGACTCGAGGGATGTCTATCTAAGTGGGAGTTCTTAAGCAATATGATTAATTGAACTTTAATTTATCATGAACTTAGTCTTGATAGTATTTGCAAATTATGTTGTAGATCAATAGATGGCGATGTAGCTCCCTATTTATTTTTGATATGTTCCTAGAGAAAATAAGTTGAAGGATGATAGTAGCAATGATGTGGACTTGGTCCGTGATCTGAGGATTATCCGCATTGCTGCACAGAATAATTATGTCCTTGATGCACTGCTAGGTGACAGACCTATTGCAGGAGCAGATGCAGACGTTATAAACATTTGACAAAGCTCGGTATGATGACTACTTGATAGTTTAGTGCACCATGCTTTATGGCTTAGAACTGAGACTTCAAAAACGTTCGGAACGCCATGAAGCGTACGAGATGTTTGATACGTCTCCAACGTATCTATAATTTTTGATTGCTCCATGCTATATTATCTTCTGTTTTGGACATTATTGGGCTTTATTATCCACTTTTATATTAATTTTGGGACTAACCTATTAACCGGAGGCCCAGCCCAGAATTGTTGTTTTTTGCCTATTTCAGAGTTTCGCAGAAAAAGAATATCAAACGGAGTCCAAATGGAATGAAACCTTTGGGAACGCGATTTTCGGAACGAACATGATCCAGGAGACTTGGACCCTACATCAAGAAACAAAAGAAGAAGCCACGAGGTAGGGGGGCGCGCCTACCCCCCAGGGCGTGCCCTCCACCCTCGTGGGCCCCTGTTGCTCCACCGACGTACTTCTTCCTCCTATATATACCTACGTACCCCCAAACAATCAGATACGGAGCCAAAAACCTAATTCCACCGCTGCAACCTTCTGTACCCACGAGATCCCATCTTGGGGCATGTTCCGGAGCTCCACCGGAGGGGGCATCCATCACGGAGGGCTTCTACATCAACACCATAGCCTCTCCGATGAAGTGTGAGTAGTTTACCTCAGACCTTCGGGTCCATAGTTAGTAGCTAGATGGCTTTCTCTCTCTTTTTGGATCTCAATACAATGTTCTCCCCCTCTCTCGTGGAGATCTATTCGATGTAATCTTCTTTTGCGGTGTGTTTGTTGAGACCGATGAATTGTGGGTTTATGATCAAGTTTATCTATGAACAATATTTGAATCTTCTCTGAATTCTTTTATGTATGATTGGTTATCTTTGCAAGTCTCTTCGAATTATCAGTTTGGTTTGGCCTACTAGTTGATCTTTCTTGCAATGGGAGAAGTGCTTAGCTTAGGGTTCAATCTTGTGGTGTCCTTTCCCAGTGACAGTAGGGGCAGCAAGGCACGTATAGTATTGTTGCCATCGAGGATAACAAGATGGGGTTTTTATCATATTGCATGAATTTATCCCTCTACATCATGTCATCTTGCTTAAGGCGTTACTCTGTTCTTATGAACTTAATACTCTAGATGCATGCTGGATAGCGGTCGATGTGTGGAGTAATAGTAGTAGATGCAGGCAGGAGTCGATCTACTTGTCTCGGACGTTATGCCTATATACATGATCATACCTAGATCTCTCATAACTATGCTCAATTCTATCAATTGCTCAAAAGTAATTCGTTCACCCACCGTAAAATACTTATGCTCTTGAGAGAAGCCACTGGTGAAATCTATGGCCCCCGGGTCTATCTTCATCATATTAATCTTCCAACACTTAGTTATTTTCTTTGCTTTTTTACTTTGCTTTTATTTTACTTTGCATCTATATCACAAAAATACCAAAAAATATTATCTTATCATATCTATCAGATCTCACTCTCGTAAGTGACCGTGAAGGGATTGACAACCCCTATCGCGTTGGTTGCGAGGAGTTATTTGCTTTGTGTAGGTCCGAGGGACTCGCGTAGCCTCCTCTGGATTGATACCTTGGTTCTCAAAACTGAGGGAAATACTTACGCATCTTGTGCTGCATCACCCTTTCCTCTTCAAGGAAATCCAACGCATGCTCAAGAGGTAGAGAAGATTTACGGCGCCGTTGTTGGGAGGTCTACGCAAAAGTCAACATACCAAGTACCCATCACAAAACCTTATCTCCCGCATTACATTATTTGCCATTTGCCTCTCGTTTTCCTCTGCCCCACTTCACCCTTGCCGTTTTATTCGCCCTTTTTCTGTTCGTCTTTTTGTTTGCCTTGATGTCTTACTTGGCTCGTTTGCTCGTTTGGTTGAAATAGTTGAGTATTTATTCCTAAACAGAGAAGCTAAGGTCTATGGATCCTCATCCGCATGCCAATCTTTTTAAGAGATCCAATTATGATGAACCAATTGCTAGTGAGTTTTGTGCACTAGATTATCTTTATGAAGTTTTGCTTGAAATTTGTGAATCTGAAAATTGTGATGAAGTATTTTATGAAGAGATTCATGATAGCTCCTTGAATAAAAAGCATGATTGCAATGATTTTACTATAAATTCTCTTTATGTCAATTGTGGTAATAATATGCAAAACCCTAAGCTTGGGGATGCTAGTTTTGCTATGTCTACTACTTGTTGCAATGATCATGATTGGGGTGATTCTTCTTATGATCTTGAAAATTTATTTAAGCCGCATGATGAATATTAGATTGATAATATTGTTTACAATAATATTGAAAGTTGGTTTGTAATAGTGTAAACTTTAGATCCCACATATTTGGAGAATATTCAATCTTATGAAATTTTTGATAAAAGTGGGTTTGGAGAGGTCATGACTTTAGTCAATGTTAGTCCCACTATTTCGGAAGAGTGTCAACTTTGCATGCATGTGGATCATTTTGAAAGTATTTATTGTGATAACTATTTTTTTGAATTTTATTATGATCCTACATGTAATTATTATGAGAGAGGAAAATATGGTTATAGAAATTTTCATGTTACTAAATTACCTCTCGTTATGTTGAGATTGCTATTGTTCTTTTCCGCTTCCTTGCATATGCTAGTTTTTGCTTGCTATGATAATTTGTTTGCCTATAATATGCCTATGCATAGGAAGTTTGTTAAACTTAGATGTGTTTGTCACGTGTTTCATGATGCTCTTTTTGCGCCTCAATTCTTGTCTTTCTTGTGAGCATCATTAAAATTATCAATGCCTACCTAAGAGGCTTTAAAGAAAAGCGCTTGTTGGGAGACAACCCAATATTTATCCTTGCTGTTATTCAATAAATTTTTGTTCTAGCCTCTGGGTAGATGTGTTTTTATGTTTCACTTAGTGTTTGTGCCAAGTTAAACCTATAGGATCTTCTTGGATGATAGTTATTTGATCTTGCTGTAATTTCCAGAAACTTTCTGTTCACGAAAACAATTGTTAAAAATCACCAAACGTGATAAAATATTGATTCCAATTGCTTCTGATCAATACACAAATTTTCTAGGTCGTCCTAGTTTTTCTGATTTTTTGGAGTTCCACAAGTTTGCGTTAGTTACAAATTACTACAGACTGTTCTGTTTTTGACAGATTCTGTTTTTCGTGTGTTGTTTGCTTATTTTGATGAATCTATGGCTAGTAAAATAGTTTATAAACCATAGAGAAGTTGGAATACAGTAGGTTTAACACCAATATAAATAAATAATGATTTCATTACAGTACCTTGAAGTGGTCTTTTGTTTTCTTTCGCTAACGGAGCTCACGAGATTTTCTGCTAAGTTTTGTGTTGTGAAGTTTTCAAGTTTTGGGTGAAAGATTTGATGGATTATGGAACAAGGAGTGGCAAGAGCCTAAGCTTGGGGATTACCATGGAACCCCCAAGATAATCTAAGGACACCAAAAAGCCAAAGCTTGGGGATGCCCTGGAGGGCATCCCCTCTTTCGTCTACTTCCATCGGTAACTTTACTTGGAGCTATATTTTTATTCACCACATGATATGTGTTTTGCTTGGAGCGTCTTGTATGATTTGAGTCTTTGCCTTTTAGTTTACCACAATCATCCTTGCTGTACACACCTTTTGAGAGAGCCATACATGATTCGGAAATTATTAGAATACTCTTTGTGCTTCACTTATATCTTTTTAGTTATATAGTTTGCTCTAGTACTTCACTTATATCTTTTAGAGCACGGTGGTGGATTTGTTTTATAGAAACTATTGATCTCTCATGCTTCACTTATATTATTTTGAGAGTCTTAAATAGCATGGTGATTTTCTTAATTAATCCTAATATGCTAGGTATTCAAGATTAGTAAAAACCTTCTTATGAATGTTTTGAATACTAAGAGAAGTTTGATGCTTGATGATTGTTTTGAGACATGGAGGTAGTGATATTAAAGTCGTGCTAGTAGAGTAGTTGTGAATTTGAGAAATACTTGTGTTGAAGTTTGCAAGTCCCGTAGCATGCACGTATGGTAAACGTTATGTAACAAATTGAAACATGAGGTGTTCTTTGATTGTCTTCCTTATGAGTGGCGGTCGGGGACGAGCGATGGTCTTTTCCTACCAATCTATCCCCCTAGGAGCATGCGCGTAGTGCTTGGTTTTTGATGACTTGTAGATTTTTTCAATAAGTATGTGAGTTCTTTATGACTAATGTTGAGTCCATGGATTATACGCACTCTCACCTTTCCACCATTGCTATCCTCTTCGGTACCGTGCATTGCCCTTTCTCACATTGAGAGTTGGTGCAAACTTCGCCCGTGCATCCAAATCCCGTGATATGATACACTCTTTCACACATAAACCTCCTTATATCTTCCTCAAAACAGCCACTATACCTACCTATTATGGCATTTCCATAGCCATTCCGAGATATATTGCCATGCAACTTTCCACCATCCAGTTTATCATGACACATTCATCATTGTCATATTGCTTCGCATGATCATGTAGTTGACATAGTATTTGTGGCAAAGCCACCGTTCATAATTCTTTCATACATGTCACTCTTGGTTCATTGCATATCCCGGTACACCGCCGGAGACATTCACATAGAGTCATACTTTGTTCTAGTATCGAGTTGTAATCATTGAGTTGTAAGTAAATAGAACTGTGATAATCATAATTTTCTAGAGCATTGTCCCAAGTGAGGAATGAAAAAATGAGAGAAAGGCCATAAAAAAAGAGAAGGCCCAAAACAATGAGAGAAAAATAGAGAAGGGACAATATTACTATCCTTTTACCACACTTGTGCTTCAAAGTAGCACCATAATCTTCATGATAGAGAGTCTCTTGTTTTGTCACTTTCATATACTAGTGGGATTTTTTCATTATAGAACTTGGCTTGTATATTCCAACAATGGGCCTCCTCAAGTGCCCTAGGTCTTGTGAGAAAGCAAGTTGGATGCACACCCACTTAGTTTCTTTAGTTGAGCTTTCATACATTTATAACTCTAGTGCATCCGTTGCATGGCAATCCCTACTCCTTGCATTAACATCAATCGATGGGCATCTCCATAGCCCATTGATTAGCCTCGTTGATGTGAGGCTTTCTCCTTTTTTGTCTTCTCCACATAACCCCCATCATCATATTCTATTCCACCCATAGTGCTATGTCCATGGCTCGCGCTCATGTATTGCATGAGGATTTATAAGTTTGAGATTACTAAAGTATGAAACAATTGCTTGGCTTGTCATCGGGGTTGTGCATGATGAGAGCATTTTTGTGTGACGAAAATGGAGCATGACTAAACTATATGATTTTGTAGGGATGAACTTTCTTTGGCCATGTTATTTTGAGTGGACATAATTACTTAGTTAGTATGCTTGAAGTATTATTATTTTTATGTCAATATGAACTTTTATCTTGAATCTTTTGGATCTGAATATTCATACCACAATTAAGAAGAATTACATTGAAATTATGCCAAGTAGCACTCCGCATAAAATATTCTGTTTTTATCATTTACCTACTCGAGGACGAGCCGGAATTAAGCTTGGGGATGCTTGATACGTCTCCAACGTATCTATAATTTTTGATTGATCCATGCTATATTATCTTCTGTTTTGGAAATTATTGGGCTTTATTATCCACTTTTATATTATTTTTGGGACTAACCTATTAACCGGAGGCCCAGCCCTGAATTGTTGTTTTTTGCCTATTTCAGAGTTCCGCAGAAAAACAATATCAAACGGAGTCCAAATGGAATGAAACCTTCGAGAACGTGATTTTCGGAATGAACATGATACAGGAGACTTGGACCCTACGTCAAGAAACAAAAGAGGAAGCCATGAGGTAGGGGGCGCGCCCTCCACCCTCGTGGGCCCCTGTTGCTCCACCGATATACTTCTTTCTCCTATATATACCTACGTACCCCCAAACGATCAGATACGGAGCCAAAAACCTAATTCCACCGCCGCAATCTTCTGTACCCACGAGATCCCATCTTGGGGCCTATTCTGGAGCTCCGCCGGAGGGGGCATCTATCATGGAGGGCTTCTACATCAACACCATAGCCTCTTCGATGAAGTGTGAGTAGTTTACCTCAGACCTTCGGGTCCATAGTTAGTAGCTAGATGGCTTTCTCTCTCTTTTTGGATCTCAATACAATGTTCTCCCCCTCTCTCGTGGAGATCTATTCGATGTAATCTTCTTTTGCGGTGTGTTTGTTGAGACCGATGAATTGTGGGTTCATGATCAAGTTTATCTATGAACAATATTTGAATCTTCTCTGAATTCTTTTATGTATGATTGGTTATCTTTGCAAGTCTATTCGAATTATCAGTTTGGTTTGGCCTACTAGATTGATCTTTCTTGCAATGGGAGAAGTGCTTACCTTTGGGTTCAACCTTGCGGTGTCCTTTCCCAGTGACAGTAGGGGCAGCAAGGCACGTATAGTATTGTAGCCATCGAGGATAACAAGATGGGGTTTTTATCATATTGCATGAATTTATCCCTCTACATCATGTCATCTTGCTTAAGGCGTTACTCTGTTTTTATGAACTTAATACTCTAGATGCATGCTGGATAGCGGTCGATGTGTGGAGTAATAGTAGTAGATGCAGGCAGGAGTCGGTCTACTTGTCTCGGACGTGATGCCTATATACATGATCATACCTAGATATTCTCATAACTATGCTCAATTCTGTCAATTGCTCAACAGTAATTTATTCACTCATCGTAAAATACTTATGCTCTTGAGAGAAGGCACTAGTGAAACCTATGGCCCCCGGGTCTATCTTCATCATATTAATCTTCCAACACTTAGTTATTTCCGTTGCTTTTTACCTTTGCTTTTATTTTACTTTGCATATTTATCATAAAAATACCAAAAATATTATCCTACCATATCTATCAGATTTCACTCTCGTAAGTGACCGTGTAGGGATTGACAACCCCTTATCGCGTTGGTTGCGAGGATTTATTTGTTTTCTGTAGGTGCGAGGGACTCGCGCGTAGCCTCCTATTGGATTGATACCTTGGTTCTCAAAAACTGAGGGAAATACTTACGCTACTTTTCTGCATCACCCTTTCCTCTTCAAGGGAAAACCAATGCAGTGCTCAAGAGGTAGCAATGTTCCAAGAGATGAAATTGGTATTTCAGACTCATGCCCGTGTCAGGAGGTATGAGACCTCTGACAAGTACTTTGCCTACAAGATGGAGGAGAATATCTCAACCAGTCAGCATCTGCTCAGAATGTCTGAGTACTACAATCTCTTGAATAAGGTGGGATTTATTAAAGAAGAGTTGTATATGATGCAACCAGAAGGTTTTGTCGATCCTCAAGATGCTAACAAAATGTGTAAGCTCCAGCGATCCATCTATGGACTAGTGCAAGCATATCGGAGTTGGAATATATGCTTTGATGAGTTGATCAAAGCATATAGTTTTATAAAGACTTGCGGTGAAGCCTATATTTACAAGAAAGTGAGTGGGAGTGATACGTCTCCAGCGTATCTATAATTTTTTATTGTTGCATGCTATTATATTATCTGTTTTGGATGTTTAATGGGCTTTAATATACCTTTTTATATTATTTTTGGGACTAACCTATTAACCGAAGGCCCAGTGCAAATTGTTGTTTTTTTTGCCTATTTCAGTGTTTTGCAGAAAAGGAATATCAAACGGAATCCAAACGGAATGAAACCTTCGCGAGGATCGTTTTTGGAACAAACGCAATCCAGAAGACTTGGAGTGGACGTCGAGGAAGCAACGAGGCATACACGAGGCAGGGAGGCGCGCCCAGGGGGGTAGGCGTGCCCCCCCACCCTTGTGGGCCCCTCGTAGCTCCACCGACCTAGTTCTTTCGCCTATATATACTCTTATACCCTGAAAACATCGGGGGGGAGCCATGAAACACGTTTTCCACCGCCGCAACCTTCTGTACCCGTGAGATCCCATCTTGGGGCCTTTTCCGCCTCTCCGCTGGAGGGGGAATCGATCATGGAGGGCCTCTACATCAACACCATGGCCTCTTCGATGATGTGTGAGTAGTTTTCCACAGACCTTTGGGTCCATAGTTATTAGCTAGATGGCTTCTTCTCTCTCTTTGGATCTCAATACAAAGTTCTCCTCGATTCTCTTGGAGATCTATTCGATGTAATTCTTTTTGCGGTATGTTTGTCGAGATCCGATGAATTGTGGGTTTATGATCAAGATTATCTATGAACAATATTTGATTCTTCTCTGAATTCTTATATGCATGATTTGATATCTTTGCAAGTCTCTTCGAATTATCGGATTAGTTTGGCCTACTAGATTGATCTTTCTTGCAATGGGAGAAGTGCTTAGCTTTGGGTTCAATCTTGCGGTGTCCTTTCCCAGTGATAGCAGGGGTAGCAAGGCACGTATTGTATTGTTGCCATCGAGGATAAAAATATGGGGTTTATATCATATTGCTTGAGTTTATCCCTCTACATCATGTCATCTTGCCTAATGCGTTACTCTGTTCTTATGAACTTAATACTCTAGATGCATGCTGGATAGCGGTCGATGTGTGGAGTAATAGTAGTATATGCACAATCATTTCGGTCTACCTGTCACGGACGTGATGCCTATATACATGATCATGCCTAGATATTCTCATAACTATGCGCTTTTCTATCAATTGCTCGACAGTAATTTGTTCACCCACCGTAGAATTTGCTATCTTGAGAGAAGCCACTAGTGAAACCTATAGCTCCCGGGTCTATCTTCCATCATATTAATCTCCCGTCAACTAGCTATTTCTGTCGCCGTTTATTTTTGCAATCTTTACTTTTCAATCTATACAACAAAAATACCAAAAATATTATGTTATTATCTTTATCAGATCTCACTTTTCAAGTGGTCGTGAAGGGATTGACAACCCCTTTATCGCGTTAGTTGCAAGGTTCTTATTTTTTTTGTGCAGGTACAAGGCGACTTGCGTGTAGCCTCCTACTGGATTGATACCTTGGTTCTCAAAAACTGAGGGAAATACTTACACTACTTTGCTGCATCACCCTTTCCTCTTCAAGGGAAAACCAACACATGCTCTAGAGGTAGTAAGAAGGATTCCTGGCGCCATTGCAAGAGAGGCTTACGCCCAGTCAAGTCAAGATTTGATCTCCCGCCAACGTGCGATTTCTGGCGCCTTTGCCTGGGAGATCTACGCACAAGTCAAGACATAGCTAGTACCCATCACAAACTCTTATCCCTCGCATTACATTATTTGCCATTTGCCTCTCGTTTTCCTCTCCCCCACTTCACCCTTGCCGTTTTATTCGCCTCTTTCCCGTTCGCTTTTCTTTCACCATGGCCGAGTCAAAAAGGGCTAAGGGTTCTTTCTCGGGTTTTAGTACTTTGGATACCCCCTATGTCCTCTCTAAGCTCATAAATAATGATGCTATGGAAAGACCTACCGAGGTTATCAATTAGGGTTTGAATAATTTCGGTGAAGATGATCCCGGAATTTTTCGTTATTTACTTGATGAGTCTTTAAAAGATGCTTGGGATAGGCTATTAAGGATCCGAGCTAGCTATGTGCCTCAATATCAAATTGAGATATACCTAAAAAGATTTTATGTTGGCTTACCCTCTTCGTTCAAGCAAATTTTAGATTCTATTTTTGAAGAAGGTTTTCTTGAGGGTGATGCCGTAGACACCTATGAAAATAGGAAAACCATATTTGGGCACCCCATGAGTGAGAAGGTTGAATCCACCTCGCTTTTGTGCTTTTATCAAAATGAAATTATCAAAGAGATGAAGGCTAGCTTAGATGCAAATTTCCGTAGCATGCTTAATCTTTCTTCCACCATTAATGGCCATGTGCTTTCTCAAAATATAAATATAAATGCTATAGATAAGAAATTTTCTCTTTTCTTTCCCAACACCAAAGACGACAATACCTAGATCTATTCTTGTTTTTATGCCTAGCTAGGGGCGTTAAACGATAGCGCTTGTTGGGAGGCAACCCAATTTTATTTTTGTTCCTTGCTTTTTGTTCCTGTTTATTAATAAATAATTCATCTAGCCTCTGTTTAGATGTGGTTTTATGTTTTAGTTAGTGTTTGTGCCAAGTAGAACCTTTGGGAAGACTTGGGTGAAGTCTTTGCGATCTTGCTGTAAAAAACAGAAACTTTAGCGCTCGCGTGATTAGCTGCCATTTTTTACTGGAGAGTATTTTAGGTTGATTCTTTTTGAAGATGACTATAGATAAATTACTCACCTCCAAAAATTTATTTCATAATTTTTGGAGTTCCAGAAGTATACATTTGATATAGATTACTACAGACTGTTATGTTTTTGACAGATTCTGTTTTTTCGTGTGTTGTTTGCTTATTTTGATGAATCTATGGCTAGTATCGCGGGGTATGAACCATAGATAAGTTTGAATACAGTAGTTTTAACACCAATATAAATAAATAATGAGTTCATTACAGTACCTTAAAGTGGTGGTTTGTTTTATTTCGCTAACGGAGCTCATGAGATTTTCTGTTGAGTTTTGTGTTGTGAAGTTTTCAAGTTTTGGGTAAAGATTTGATGGATTATGGAATAAGGAGTGTCAAGAGCATAAGCTTGGGGATGCCCAAGGAACCCCAAGGTAAAATTCAAGGACAACCAAAAGCCTAAGCTTGGGGATGCCTGCTACCTCTTGAGCACTGCGTTGGTTTTCCCTTGAAGAGGAAAGGGTGATGCAGATAAGTAGCGTAAGTATTTCTCTCAGTTTTTGAGAACCAAGGTATCAATCCAGTAGGAGGCTACGCGCGAGTCCCTCGTACCAACACAAAACAAATAAATCCTCGCAACCAACGCGATAAGGGGTTGTCAATCCCTTTACGGTCACTTACGAGAGTGAGATCTGATAGATATGATAGGATAATATTTTTGGTATTTTTGTGATAAAGATGCAAAGTAAAATAAAAGCAAAGTAAAAAAGCAAAGGAAATAACTAAGTGTTGGAAGATTAATATGATGAAGATAGACCCGGGGGCCATAGGTTTCACTAATGGCTTCTCTCAAGAGCATAAGTGTTTTACGGTGTGTGAGCGAATTACTGGTGAGCAATTGACAGAATTGAGCATAGTTATGAGAATATCTAGGTATGATCATGTATATAGGCATCACGTCCGAGACAAGTAGACCGACTCCTACCTGCATCTACTACTATTACTCCACTCATCGACCGCTATCCAGCATGCATCTAGAGTATTAAGTTAATGAAAAGAGAGTAACGCCTTAAGCAAGATGACATGATATAGAGGGATAAATTCATGCAATATGATAAAAACCCCATCTTGTTATCCTCGATGGCAACAATACAATACGTGCCTTGCTGCCCCTCATCCTTTGGGAAAGGACACGCAAGATTGTACCCAAAGCTAAGCACTTCTCCCATTGCAAGAAAGATAAATCTAGTAGGCCAAACCAAACTGATAATTCGAAGAGACTTGCAAAGATAACCAATCATACATAAAAGAATTCAGAGAAGATTCAAATATTGTTCATAGATAATCTTGATCATAAACCCACAATTCATTGGTCTCAACAAACACACCGCAAAAAGAAGATTACATTGAATAGATCTCCACGAGAGAGGGGGAGAACATTGTATTGAGATCCAAAAAGAGAGAAGAAGCCATCTAGCTACTAACTATGGACCCGAAGGTCTAAAGTAAACTACTCACACTTCATCGGAGAGGCTATGGTGTTGATGTAGAAGCCCTCTGTGATGGGTGTCCCTTCCGGCAGAGCTCCGGAACAGGCCCCAAGATGGGATCTCGTGGGTACAGAAGGTTGTGGCGGTGGAATTAGGTTTTTGGCTCTATATCTGATCGTTTGGAGGTACGTAGATATATATAGGAGGAAGGAGTACGTCGGTGGAGCAACAGGGGGCCACGAGGGTGGAGGGCGTGCCCCCCTATCTCGTGGCTTCCTCTTTTGTTTCTTGACGTAGGGTCCAAGTCTCCCGGATCATAATCTTCCTAAAAATCACGTTCCCGAAGGTTTCATTCCGTTTGGACTCCGTTTGATATTCCATTTTTGCGAAACTCTGAAATAGGCAAAAAACAACAATTCTGGGCTGGGCCTCCGGTTAATAGGTTAGTCCCAAAAATAATATAAAAGTGAATAATAAAGCCCAATAATGTCCAAACAGTAGATAATATAGCATGGAGCAATCAAAAATTATAGATACGTTGGAGACGTATCAATGCCCCGGAAGGCATCCCCTCTTTCGTCTTTGTCTATCGGTAACTTTAGTTGAGGCTATATTTTTATTCACCACATGATATGTGTTTTGCTTGGAGCGTCTTGTATTATTTGAGTCTTTGATTTTTAGTTTACCACAATCATCCTTGTTGTACACACCTTTTGGGAGAGACACACATGAATCATAATTTATTAGAATACTCTATGAGATTCACTTATATCTTTTGAGCTAGATAATTTTTCTCCAGTGCTTCGCTTATATCTTTTTAGAGCACGGTGGTGGTTTTATTTTATAGAAATTATTGATCTCTCATGCTTCACTTATATTATTTTGAGAGTCTTTAGAACAGCATGGTAATTTGCTTTGGTTATGAATTTAGTCCTAATATGATAGGCATCCAAGTGGGATATAATAAAAACTATCATATAAAGTGCATTGAATACTATGAGAAGTTTGATTCTTTATGATTGTTTTGAGATATGAAGATGGTGATATTAGAGTCATGCTAGTTGAGTAGTTGTGAATTTGAGAAATACTTGTGTTAAAGTTTGTGATTCCCGTAGCATGCACGTATGGTGAACCATTATGTGATGAAGTCGGAGCATGATTTATTTATTGATTGTCTTCCTTATGAGTGGCGGTCGGGGACGAGCGATGGTCTTTTCCTACCAATCTATCCCCTAGGAGCATGCACGTAGTACTTCGTTTTGATAACTAATATATTTTTGCAATAAGTATGTGAGTTCTTTATGACTAATGTTGAGTCCATGGATTATACGCACTCTCACCCTTGCACCACTGCTAGCCTCTCTAATACCGCGCACCTTTCGCCGGTATCATACACCCACCATAAACCTTCCTCAAAACAGCCACCATACCTACCTATTATGGCATTTCCATAGCCATTCCGAGATATATTGCCATGCAACTTTCCACCATTCTGTTTATTATGACACGCTCCATCATTGTCATATTGCCTTGCATGATCATGTAGTTGACATCGTATTTGTGGCAAAGCCACCATTCATGATTTTCATACATGTCACTCTTGATTCATAGCACATCCCGGTACACCGCCAGAGGCATTCATATAGAGTCATATTTTGTTCTAAGTATTGAGTTGTAATTTTTGAGTTTTAAGTAAATAAAAGTGTGATGATCATCATTATTAGAGCATTGTCCCAAGTGAGGAAAGGATGATGGAGACTATGATTCCGCCACAAGTCGGGATGAGACTCCGGAAAAAAAGAGGCCATAAAAAAGGTAAAGGCCCAAAAAAAACAAAACAAAAAATGAGAGAAAGAGAGAAGGGACAATGTTACTATCCTTTTACCACACTTGTGCTTCAAAGTAGCACCGTGATTTTCATGATAGAAAGTCTCCTATGTTGTCACTTTCATATACCAGTGGGAATTTTACATTATAGAACTTGGCTTGTATATTCCAATGATGGGCTTCCTTAAAATGCCCTAGGTCTTCGTGAGCAAGCGAGTTGGATGCACACCCACTTAGTTTCTTTTTGAGCTTTCATACACTTATAGCTCTAGTGCATCCGTTGCATGGCAATCCCTACTCACTCACATTGATATCTATTGATGGGCATCTCCATAGCCCGTTGATATGCCTAGTTGATGTGAGACTATCTTCTCCTTTTTTTTTCTCCACAACCACCATCCTATTCCACATATAGTGCCATGTCCATGGCTCACGCTCATGTATTGCGTGAAAATTGAAAAAGTTTGAGAACATCAAAAGTATGAAACGATTGCTTGGCTTGTCATTGGGGTTGTGCACGATTTAAATATTTTGTGCGATGAAGATAGAGCATAGCCAGACTATATGATTTTCTAGGGATAACTTTCTTTGGCCATGTTATTTGAGAAGATATGATTTCTTTATTAGTATGCTTGAAGTATTATTATTTTTATGTCAATATTAAACTTTTGTATTGAATCCTTCGGATCTGAACATTCATGCCACAATAAAGAAAATTACATTGAGAATTATGCTAGGTAGCATTCCAAATCAACTTTTTTATCATTTACCTACTCGAGGACGAGCAGGAATTAAGCTTGGGGATGCTTGATACGTCTCCAACGTATCTATAATTTTTTATTGTTCCATGCTATTATATTATCTGTTTTGGATGTTTAATGGGCTTTAATATACCTTTTTATATTATTTTTGGGACTAACCTATTAACCGAAGGCCTAGTGCAAATTGCTGTTTTTTTTCTATTTCAGTGTTTCGCAGAAAAGGAATATCAAACGGAATCCAAACGGAATGAAACCTTCGCGAGGATCATTTTTGGAACAAACGCAATCCAGGAGGCTTGGAGTGGATGTCAAGGAAGCAACGAGGCAGCCACGAAGCAGGGAGGCGCGCCCAGGGGGGTAGGCATGCCCCCACCCTCGTGGGCTCCTGTAGCTCCACCGACCTACTTCTTTCGCCTATATATACTCTTATAGCCTGAAAACATCGGGGGGAGCCACGAAACACTTTTTCCAACGCCGCAACCTTCTGTACCCGTGAGATCCCATCTTGGGGCCTTTTCCGGCGCTCCGCCGAAGGGGGAATCGATTGTAACACCCTGGTGTAATGATGCTATAGTAATCCCTGGGTTAAGTTAATCCTTTTGCTAAACAAGTGTTTGTTCATCATTGTATCTTATATCTTTCAAATTCCAGTTGAATTCAATTTCTAATTATGTGTGAAATTCAAAAATGCTCAAACATGAAAACTAAAATGTTCATCATGTGGGAAGTATTCTTCTGGTAATATTGGTGGTGAACCAACATTTTTGCGAAGTTTCTAAAAGGCCTAAAATAGCTAAAACAGAAAGTTTTTAAAAGATAAGGCAAAAGTTAAAAAAAGAAAAGCAGAGGAGAGAGAGAACCCCCTGCCCCCCTGGACCTCAACCAGCCTGGTCGGCCCAGCTGACCCAGCTCCCCGCACCGCGCCCCCTTCCCGTTCCTCGGTCATGCGCCGCTACAGGGCGTGGTCGCCATCGGACCCCCTCGCCGGCGTCGAGGGGAGGATAAGGCCTCCACGCCCCCGGACGCCTCGAGTCCTCCCCCTCACCTACCGCCACTCCCGCTTCTCCGTCCCCCTGCCTCTCCCACTTCCCCAGATCCCCTTCTCTCCCCCCTCACCGAGCGCCATCGCCGCTGCCTTCCTCGTCTCCGCGGCCATCGGTGGCCCCGTGCCCGCTAGCCTTGTCCACGAGCCTCGTCGTGGTCGGCCACCTCTCCTGGTGCCACAAGGTGGAGACGCGGAGTGATGTCTACTACACAACCTTCTTCTGATAGACGTTGTTGGGCCTGCAAGTGCACAGGTTTGTAGGACAGTAGCAAATTTCCCTCAAGTGGATGACCTAAGGTTTATCAATCCGTAGGAGGCGTAGGATGAAGATGGTCTCTCTCTAACAACCCTGCAACCAAATAAAAAAGAGTCTCTTGTGTCCCCAACACACCGAATACAATGGTAAATTGTATAGGTGCACTAGTTCGGCGAAGAGATGGTGATACAAGTGCAATATGGATGGTAGATAAAGGTTTTTCTAATCTGAAATAATAAAAACAGCAAGGTAACTAATGATAAAAATGAGTGTAAACGGTATTGCAATGATAGGAAACAAGGCCTAGGATTCATACTTTCACTAGTGCATGTTCTCTCAACAATAATAACATTGATAGATCATATAACAATCCCTCAACATGCAACAAAGAGTCACTCCAAAGCCACTAATAGCGGAGAACAAACATAGAGATTATGGTAGGGTACGGAACCACCTCAAAGTTATTCTTTCGGATCGATCTATTAAAGAGTTCGTACTAGAATGACACCTTAAGACACAAATCAACCAAAACCCTAATGTCACCTAGATACTCCATTGTCACCTCAAGTATCCGTGGTCATGATTATACGATATGCATCACACAATCTCAGATTCATCCAACCAACACAAAGTACTTCAAAGAGTGCCCCAAAGTTTCTACCAGAGAGTCAATAAAACGTGTGCCAACCCCTATGCATAGGTTCATGGGCGGAACCCGCAAGTTGGTCACCAAAACATACATCAAGTGGCATGTGATATCCCATTGTCACCACAGATAAACACGGCAAGACATACATCAAGTGTTCTCAAATCAAAGACTCAATCCGATAAGATAACTTCAAGAGGGAAACTCAATTCATCACAAGAGAGTAGAGGGGGAGAAACATCATAAGATCCAGCGATAATAACAAAGCTCGCGATACATCAAGATCGTTCCATAGAGAGAACACGAGAGAGAGAGAGATCAAACACATAGCTACTGCTACATACCCTCAGCCCCTAGGGTGAACTAATCCCTCCTCTTCATGGATAGCACCAGGATGATGAAGATGGCCATGGGTGATGGGTTCCCCCCTCCGGCAGGGTGCCGGAACGGACTCCCGAGAGATTTTTGGTGGCTACAGAGGCTTGCGGCGGCGGAACTCCTGATCTATCTTCATATTAGATGTTTTTAGGGTACGTAGGCATATATAGGCGAAAGAAGTCGGTCGGGAGCTGCTCGAGGGGCCCACGAGACAGGGGGGGCGCGCCCAGTAGGGGGGGCGCGGCCTCCTATCTCGTTGCCTCCTCGAGGATCTTCTGACGTGGACTCCAAGTCTCCAGGATGATATTCTTCCCAAAAATAACGCTGCCGAAGGTTTCATTCCGTTTGGACTCCGTTTGATATTCCTTTTCTTCAAAATACTGAAACATGCAATAAAACAGCAATAGGGGCTGGGCCTCCGGTTAATAGGTTAGTCCCAAAAGTAATATAAAATTGAATAATAAAGCCCAATATTGCCCAAAACAGTAGATAATATAGCATGGAGCAATCAAAAATTATAGATACGTTGGAGATGTATCAAGCATCCCCAAGCTTAATTCCTGCTCGTCCTTGAGTAGGTAAATGATAAAAAAGATAATTTTTGATGTGGAATGCTAGTTTGCATAATTTCAATGTAATTCTTCTTAATTGTGGTATGAATATTCAGATCCGAAAGATTCAAGACAAAAGTTTAATATTGACATAAAAACAATAATACTTCAAGCATACTAACAAAGCAATCATGTCTTCTCAAAATAACACGGCCAAAGAAAGTTATCCCTACAAAATCATATAGTCTGGCTATGCTCTATGTTCACCACACAAAGTATTTAAATCATGCACAACCCCGATGACAAGCCAAGCAATTGTTTCATACTTTTGACATTCTCAAAACTTTTTCAATCTTCACGCGATACATGAGCGTGAGCCATGGACATAGCACTATAGGTGGAATAGAAGGGTGGTTGTGGAGAAGACAAAAAGGGAGAAGATGGTCTCACATCAACTAGGCGTATCAACAGGCTATGGAGAGGCCCATCAATAGATATCAATGTGAGTGAGTAGGGATTGCCATGCAACGGATGCACTAGAGCTATAAGCATTTGAAAGCTCAATAAAAGAAACTAAGTGGGTGTGCATCCAACTCGCTTGCTCACGAACACCTAGGGCATTTTGAGGAAGCCCGTCATTGGAATATACAAGCCAAGTTCTATAATGAAAATTCCCACTAGTATATGAAAGTGACAACATAGGAGACTCTCTATCATGAAGATCATGGTGCTACTTTGAAGCACAAGTGTGGTAAGAGGATAATAGCATTGTCCCTTCTCTCTTTTTCTCTCATTTTTTTTATTTTTTTTATTTGGGCCTTTTCTCTTTTTTATGGCCTCTTTTTTTCTTTTCTTTTTCTTTTTCGTCCGGTGTCTCATCCCGACTTGTGGGGGAATCATAGTCTCCATCATCCTTTCCTCACTGGGACAATGCTCTAAAAAAATGATGATCATCACACTTTTATTTTCTTACAACTCAAAAATTACAACTCGATTGTTAGAAAAAAATATGACTCTATATGAATGCCTCTGGCGGTGTACCAGTATGTGCAATGACTCATGAGTGACATGTATGAAAGAATTATGAACGGTGGCTTTACCACAAATACAATGTCAACTACATGATCATGCAAAGCAATATGACAATGATGGAGCGTGTCATAATAAATAGAACGGTGGAAAGTTGCATGGCAATATATCTCGGAATGGCTATGGAAATGCCTTGATAGGTAGGTATGGTGGCTGTTTTGAGGAAGGTATATGGTGGGTGTATGATACCGGCAAAAGGTGCGCGGTATTAGAGAGGCTATCAATGGTGGAAGGGTGAGAGTGCGTATAATCCATGAACTCAACATTAGTCATAAGGAACTCATATACTTATTGCAAAAATCTACAAGTTATCAAAGCAAAGTATTACGCGCATGCTCCTAGGGGGATAGATTGGTAGGAAAAGACCATCGCTCGTCCCCGACCGCCACTCATAAGGAAGACAATCAATAAATAAATCATGCTCCGACTTCATCACATAACGGTTCACCATACGTGCATGCTACGGGAATCACAAACTTTAACACAAGTATCTCTCAAATTCACAACTACACAACTAGTGTGACTCTAATATCACTACTTCCATATCTCAAAACAATCATCAAGCATCAAACTTCTCTTAGTATTGAACACACTCATAAGAAAGTTTTTGCTATTTTTGAATACCTAGCATATTAAGATTATTTAAGCAAATTACCATGCTATTTAAGACTCTCAAAATAATATAAGTGAATCATGAGAGTTCATCTATTTCTTCAAAATAAAACCACCACCGTGTTCTAAAAGATATAAGTGAAGTACTAGAGCAAATGACAAACTACTCCGAAAGATATAAGTGAAGATCAATGAGTAGTCGAATAATTATGCAACTATGTGAAGACTCTCTAACATTAAGGAATTTCAGATCTTGGTATTGTATTCAAACAGAAAGCAAAACAAAATAAAATGACATTGCAAGGATAGCCCAACTCGTGTGAAGAAGCAAAAACTTAGGCTCAACCGATACTAACCGATAGTTGTTGAAGAAGAAAGGTGGGATGCCTACCGGGGCATCCCCAAGCTTAGATGCTTGAGACTTCTTGAAATATTATCTTGGGATGCCTTGGGCATCCCCAAGCTTGAAATTTTGTGTCTCCTTAATTCCTCTCATATCATGGTTTCTCTTTTTATCAAAAGCTTCATCCACACCAAACTCAACAAGAACTCGTGAGATAGGTTAGTATAAACCAATGCAAAACCTTATCATTTTCTAATGTAAAAAATCACTAACATTATTATTCAACATTGCATACTAAATGCCTCTGCATATTCAATATTCCTATCCTTAAATAGAATCATTAAACAAGCAAACATATGCAAACAATGCAACCATAACAGCAATCTGTCAAAACAATATAGTCTGTAAAGAATGCAAGATTCATCATACTTCCGTAACTCCAAAAATTATGAAATAAAATTCCCACTGTAGTAAATTTATCAGATATCATTATGCAAAAGGTTTCATCATTATATCATTCTCTGAATTTTCTAGGAATTTTTTGCAACAGCGGTAAACTTTCTGTTTTCAAACAGCAACATGTATACTAGCAAAATAAGCATGGCAAAGGCTATCCTTGACTTTTTTATTGAAACTAAAGATTCAAAACATTATAATAAATAAAATAAAGAAAAAACTAACAAAAGAAAATGACGCTCCAAGCAAAACACGTATCATGTGGTGAATAAAAATATAGCTCCAAGTAAGGTTACCGATGAACGAAGACGGAAGAGGGGATGCCTTCCGGGGCATACCCAAGCTTAGGCTCTTGGTTCTCCTTGAATATCACCTTGGGGTGCCTTGGGAATCCCCAAGATTAGGATCTTTCCACTCCTTATTCCATAGTCCATCGAATCTTTACCCAAAACTTGAAAACTTCACAACACAAAACTTAACAGAAAACTCGTAAGCTCCGTTAGCGAAAGAAAACAAAACACCACTTAAAGGTACTGTAATGAACTCATTATTTATTTATATTGGTGTTAAACATACTGTATTCCAACTTCTCTATGGTTTGTAAACTATTTTACTAGCCATAGAGTCATCAAAATAAGCAAACAACACAATGAAAACAGAATCTGTAAAAAAGAGAACAGTCTGTAGTAATCTGTAACTAACGCAAACTTATGGAACTCCAAAAATTCTAAAATAAATTGGTGGACCTGAGGAATTTGTCTAGTAATCATATGCAAAAATAATAAACTAAATAGCACTCTCCAGTAAAAATTTCTAGCTAATCTCGTGAGCGCTAAAGTTTCTGTTTTTTACAGCATGATCATAAAGACTTCACCCAAGTCTTCCCAAAGGTTCTACTTGGCACAAACACTAATTAAAACATAAAAACACATCTAAACAGAAGCTAGATGGATTATTTATTACTAAACAGAACCAAAAAGCAAGAAACTAAAATAAAATTGGGTTGCCTCCCAACAAACGCTATCGTTTAACGCCCCTAGCTAGGCATGATGATGGTAATGATGATCACATAGAAGATAAGAATTGAAACGTAACGGGAGCATCATGAAGCATATTACTAGCACATTTAAGTCTAATCCACTTCCTATGCATAGGGATTTTGTGAGCAAACAACTTATGGGAACAATAATCAAGTAGCATAGGAAGGTAAAACAAGCATAGCTTCAAAATTTTCAACACATAGAGAGGAAACTTGACATTATTGCAATTCCTACAAGCATATGTTCCTCCCTCATAATAATTTTCAGTAGCATCATGAATGAATTCAACAATATAACCAACACCTAAAGCATTCTTTTCATGATCTACAAGCATAGAAAATTTACTACTCTCCACATAAGCAAAATTCTTCTTATTCGGAATAGTGGGAGTATCATAAAAGACTTGAACACTAAAAAATGTTTCCACATTAAAAGAGTAATTTTCAGAAAAAGGGTAACCATAATCATGAAAATATTTGTAAATATAATCATCACTGCTTTTTATAGCATAAGTTTCATCACAATAATCATCATAAGTAGCAACTTCGTTCTCATCATAATAGATTGAAACCTCTCCCAAGATAGTGGAATCACTAAATAAAGTTGACACTCTTCCAAATCCACTTTCATATTCATCACAATAAGATTCAACATCCTCCAAAATAGTGGGATCACTAATTCCTAAAGTTGACACTCTTCCAAACCCACTTTCATCAATATAATCATCATACGTAGGAGGCATGCTATCATCATAACAACTTTGCATATCAAAACTTGGGATGCTAAAAATATCATCTTCATTAAACATAGCATCCCCAAGCTTGGGACCTTTCATATCATAAGCATAATCACTCTCATCGTTAAAAATATTAATAGCATAGTATAGCAATTATCATCATCACAATGAGTAGTAGGAGCAATATCATTTGGGAGGGATACCTTTCTACCTTTGTTGCTCCTTCTTTTCTTTTTCTTCTTCACATTATGTGTGGGTTCATACTTCCTCTTTGAGCTCCTTATTGATGAGATTGGTTGAATAGAAAGCTCCTCCTCGTTACCTGATTCATCATAAGAAATAATAGGAGGAGATTGGGAAGTCTCTTCCCTTTCATTAGTATTCTCTTCATCTTCTATTTGCTTTCTTTTCTTTATGTAATTGGCCATATAAGGATTTTCAATGCAATTCTCTACACAAAACATATAAATATCCTGTAGACCAAAATCAAGAAATCTATCAAGATTAAACTTTGGAATACCCTCAGTTATACGTTTCATTTCTTCATACCCCAAAAGAAGACTAAGATCTTTATGATGCCCAAGGGTAATCAAGCTATCACAATTTTTGGACACGATTCGATCATAAAACAATTTGCATTGGAGATTTAAATGACCACGTTCATTGCAAAGTTCACAAGGAGCGCGAAAAATATTGAATCTTCTAGCACATTCATCAAGGCTTTCTTGCAAACCTTTAGTTTTTAAATACTTATGGCTCTTGCAAAATCTATTTTCTCTATTTGGTGTGTCCATGCAAATCCAATCTACTCCACAAAAATCAACATGCTTGTAGGAGACATTTTCATCATAACTAGTGCAGTCATCATTAGTACTATGGATATTAAAAGAGTTCATACTAACAACATTGCAAACATGATCATCATTCAAATATTTAGTATCAAGCATTCTAATGCATTTTTCTTCTAGCACATGAGCACAATTTTCCTTTCCATCAAACTCACGAAAGATATTAAAAAGACGAAGCGTATGAGACAAACTTAACTCCATTTTTTTGTAGTTTTCTTTTATAAACTAAACTAGTGATAAAACAAGAAACAAAAAGATTCGATTGCAAGATATAAAGATATACCTTCAAGCACTCACCTCCCCGGCAACGGCGCCAGAAAAGAGGTTGATGTCTACTACACAACCTTCTTCTTGTAGACGTTGTTGGGCCTACAAGTGCACAGGTTTGTAGGACAGTAGCAAATTTCCCTCAAGTGGATGACCTAAGGTTTATCAATCCGTAGGAGGCGTAGGATGAAGATGGTCTCTCTCTAACAACCCTGCAACCAAATAACAAAGAGTCTCTTGTGTCCCCAACACACCCAATACAATGGTAAATTGTATAGGTGCACTAGTTTGGCGAAGAGATGGTGATACAAGTGCAATATGGATGGTAGATAAAGGGTTTTGTAATCTGAAATAATAAAAACAGCAAGGTAACTAATGATAAAAATGAGCGTAAACGGTATTGCAATGATAGGAAACAAGGACTAGGGTTCATACTTTCAGTAGTGCAAGTTCTCTCAACAATAATAACATAGATAGATCATATAACAATCCCTCAACATGCAACAAAGAGTCACTCCAAAGCCACTAATAGCGGAGAACAAACGTAGAGATTATGGTAGGGTACGAAACCACCTCAAAGTTATTCTTTCGGATCGATCTATGAAAAAGTTCGTACTAGAATAACACCTTAAGAAACAAATCAACCAAAACCCTAATATCACCTAGATACTCCATTGTCACCTCAAGTATCCGTGGGCATGATTATACGATATGCATCACACAATCTCGGATTCATCCAACCAACACAAAGTACTTCAAAGAGTGCCCCAAAGTTTCTACCGGAGAGTCAAGAAAACGTGTGCCAACCCCTATGCATAGGTTCATGGGCGGAACCCGCAAGTTGGTCACCAAAACATACATCAAGTGGCACGTGATATCCCATTGTCACCATAGATAAACACGGCAAGACATACATCAAGTGTTCTCAAATCAAAGACTCAATCCGATAAGATAACTTCAAGAGGGAAACTCAATTCATCACAAGAGAGTAGAGGGGAGAAACATCATAAGATTCAAAGCTCGCGATACATCAAGATCGTGCATAGAGAGAACAGAGAGAGAGAGAGAGAGAGAGATCAAACACATAGCTCTTTGGTACATGCCCTCAGCCCGAGGGTGAACTACTCCCTTCTCGTCATGGATAGCGCGGGATGATGAAGATGGCCACGGTGATGGGTTCCCCCCTCGGTGGTCTTGCGAACGGACTCGAGAGGTTTTGGTGGCTCTGAGGCTTGCAGCGGCGGAACTCCCGATCTATCTTGATATTCGATGTTTTTAGAGTGCGTACGAGGCATATATAGGCGAAAGAAGTCGGTCGGGAGGTGCTCGAGGGCCCACGAGGGCAGGCGCCCGATGAGGGGGCGGCCTCCTATCTCGTGGCCTCCTCGAGATCTTCGACATGGACTCAAGTCTCGGATGATATTCTTCCCAAAAATAACGTTGCCGAAGGTTTCATTCCGTTTGGACTCCGTTTGATATTCCTTTTCTTCAAAATACTGAAACAGGCAATAAAACAGCAATAGGGGCTGGGCCTCCGGTTAATAGGTTAGTCCCAAAAGTAATATAAAAGTGAATAATAAAGCCCAATATTGCCCAAAACAGTAGATAATATAGCATGGAGCAATCAAAAATTATAGATACGTTGGAGACGTATCACGGAGCCCCGCTGCCTCCATTCGCCATCGTCTGCATCTTGGATCGCCGTCGATCCCCTCCGACTCCGGCGATGCTCACTGCTGCTACTAACCTGTCGTCGGCTTTTCGTAGCCACTAGGTGAGCCTTCCCGTCCCTCTCTTTCCCCGCTAGCTGCCACTGTCTGGCCGTAGCCGCCGCTCTGCTTGCGCCTGAACACGTCGCCACCGACGAGCTCGTTGCCGTCATTGTGGCCATTGACACGCTCGCCCGAGCTCACCGTTGTGCTCCTGGGGTTCCTAGGAGCCCAACGCGCACGCGCACGCTCCCTCCCGTGCCTCCTAGCACCGTCCCCGATGAGCGCCCGAACGCATCCCCGCGGAGCTCACTACGGTAAGGCTCCGGTGACCATTTGGTCACGGGCTCAAGCCCGTTGGACTCGCTGCACCGCGTGGATTCTCCCCAGCCTCTCCGTTTGCTCACTAGCGCGCCGTAGCTCCGTTTTCGTCGAGCACCCGTGCACGCCGCCGCCTCCGCCGCTCGACGGCGCCGATTCCGGCCAAGTCTGGCGATGCTACGGCCAAGTCCGGAGATGCTACGGCCACCACTGGACGCGGCACTGAGAGCTCGTTCGAATGAGCCTAGCCCCGCTCCTCCCGGAGCCCTATACGCGTTTTCTGGCGAGGTCCGGCGCCCCTCCGCCGCGGGAACGCTCACCGGAGCTCCCTAACGCCGGCGCCGACGTGGACGTCCGGGTCCACCTCGCTAGGTCACTGCCCCGTGGCCCCAGGGGCCCGACTGGCCTTGTTGACCCAGTCAACGGCTGACTGGGCATCGCCCGATCCGCTAGTGGGTCCCCATGGGCCTGATTGACTAGTCAAGCTGGTGCATTGACGGCGATGCAGCAATGACGCCATGACGACATCACTTTTTCCTTTTATATCGAATTAGGTATTTAAAATAATTTCAGAAAATGTTTTAAACTTTAGAAATTCATAGTAATTAAACCATAACTCGGATGAAAAGTTTTCTACATGAAAGTTGCTCAGAAAAATCCAACGAATCCGAATGCACGGTCCGTTTACCTGTCAGATGCCTCTAACTATCTGAACATGGAACATCCCCCCTACGGTTATCTATCTGACACAGGTCCAGAACCGGGAAAACATTCCCGGTTGATTTCCCGCTTCACCTTTATCATGTAGCCTTACGTTAGGTAACACACGGCACACCATATTGCCATGTTATGCTTTATGATGCTTTGTTTGTGTAGCGGCCCGACCCGAATGGATCAAGTCTCTGTGCTTAGGTGTCATCCCTGGATCGGTATGCTGACACACACAGTACTCGAAGGATTTATAACAGAGGTAAATCACATGTATAAAGTAACGTAAGTACTATTACCTCAATCCAAAGTATAGCGGAAGCAACAAGGTTGTGGATTCCCATCAACACCAACGGCAAAGTTGAGTATAGGAAATCGTAACCCTAACGTATCACTTACTGTAAATGCGAAAAAGTCGCAACATGAAGCGTTGCAGCCAAAACGGTTGACACATGGAATATCTTGGCAAAGTAACACATAGAGAATAATGAAGGAATAAGCCTATACTACATGCATATATGGCTGGTGGAAAGCTCTATGGTTACAGTTTTGCCCAAAGCCAATTTTTCCCTATATCAAAGGAATAAATTTTATTTTAACTATCATGGTGGTTGAAACATCATTGAGAAGGTATAACCCCAACTCAATCCCAATTGAAGTGATTAACAACCCAATGATATTAATTTAGAGTGATGAGATACATGTGAATACTCAAGTACCGGATACTCGAAATTGTCCATAACCGGGACACGGCTAACCATGATTAGATTGTACACTCTGCAGAGGTTTGCACTTTTCCCCACAAGACTCGATCGCCTCCGTTGGTTTCTCCTTGCATGGTGTTTGAGAGCGGATGACCGAGACACGATCTTTCGAAACATTAACTCTCTACTCGGATAGATCATACAAAACCTATAAAACCCACTACCTGCTGACCTACCTCTTGAGAGCTTCACGTAACTTACTCAACTATGCTAGAGCCCATAATAGCTTGTGGCTGCACACGGAAGTTTCTAGCATGAATAATCTCAGTTCCTTTGAGCACTGGTGGCGGTCCATAGGAAGATCACACGGGTACCCAGGATTTCCAAAAAAAAGCAGACAACATTGGGTTCCCGGTGCCTCAATCCACCCAGATGTGTATTTAAGTTGCCACCTTAAAGTAAACCATTAATTAATGTTCTCACATCTGTCGTGAATATCTCTCAAACCCAGCCCACGTCTACGAGCATAGCATGGCAATATAAGCATAACGTAGAAGTAACTCCCAAGGGTTTGATAGTAACAGGGCAATAGGTTCCTACCTCATCATCTACTTCCCAACCCACAAATTAATGATATCCTAATCATGCAATGTTTGAGGATTGAGCTAATGCATAAAACTGGGTATGAAAAGGTATGATCAAGTGTTACTTGCCTGCAAAGTTGATGAAGATGATTCGCACTCAAAATTCTTGATAGTTCTACTCGTCACACTCCAGTCAATCTATCGTAATCAAGCAATAGTAACCACACATAAGCAATCACTCAAAAGATCGGGAAGATCGAAGAAAACGATTCGAAAAACATCAAAACCAAGCAAATAACTCTTGCAACATAAAACACTTTCTAACAGTACCAAAATTATGTGAATTTGGCCTTATCAGAAAGTTTAGGTCAAGAGCTTCGGTTAGCAAAAAGAATCAACTAAATCGGAGTTACGAAACTCAAGTTACGATCAAACGAAGTTTGAATACAAATCTGTTTGAATTCAAAATTTAAAACTTTCAAAAACATGTTTGAGTTGGATTAATGGATAGAGGAGATCATAACGAAGACGTGAGCGTTGGTTTCGTTGGATTTGGATAAACGAGTAAAAAGTTATGAGGGTTTGAAAATCAGGGACTAATCTGTAGAAAAAAAAAATATATTCACGGATAGGTCCCTGATGGAAATTAAAAATAAAATAAAAATCTATCGAGCGAACGCTCGCTACAGAACCTAATCCGACGAAAATTGTTCGCTAAGGAGATCTAAACAACGAACACTCACTATATAAACTAACCAAATAAAAAACGGGTTTTAAACAAAACCGAAACCCTAAAAAAACCGATCTTTAAAGAAAAAACCGGGGTCGGTTTATTACCGGACCGGGAAAAACCGGTGGTCGGGCGTGGCGGATTCAGCGAGAAAGGGCAGCTCCGCGAACTCGGGCGGTGGCTCGTGAGCAGAGGACGGCGGAGGCGTCGGGAGGGGCCTTGAGGCGGACGCTTGATGGTGGTGTCGGCGAGGGACGGAGGCGGCGGAAGTGGAGTTCGGCGGCGGCGGCAAGATCGCGGGCGGCGGCGAGGAGAGAGGGAGTCGGGTCGTGGGGCCCGGTATTTAAGGGGGGCCGGGGAGGAGGTGGCGTCGGGAAGGGGGCACGGAGAGGCGGGCGGCTGAGTCCGGGTCGGGGACGGCTCCCATGGCGGCTTGGCGTCTGACAGACGGAGTCCGTCGGGAGGAGGAAAAGCGGTCTTGGCGGGCTGTTGGGCAGCGGCCTGGCTGGGTTGATTGGGCGGCCGATGAGTGAGAGAGAGAGAGAGAGAGAGAGAGAGAGAGAGAGAGAGAGAGTCTTTGGGCTTGGCCTGGCACTTTGTTCAAGCGTTTTTAACAAAATTTCACAGAACTAAAATAATTAAAACAAAATAATTAAAACCTTTATGTAGGCATATAATATATCAAAATTTTCAGAAAAAGATTTCCTACAACATGGACATTTCTATAGCATTAAATAAAATTCACACAAACTTAAATAAAGCAAAGAGTGCTTTTGGTTCAATAAAATCCAACAAAATAATTTTAAATATCAAAATGAATTCAAATTTATTTCTCTCCATTTTTACGAGGTAGGGAATCATGTTACCCTATTTTCCATATATTTTATTTTTGGAGAAAATAATTTGAATAAAACTCAAATAACTCCAAATTGAAAATAAATTCAAAGAACTTTGAATTTAATTCTTTGAAACTCCCAACTCATATTTCATATGTTTTGAAGAAGTCATTTTATCTTCGCTCGTGAAAATCATTGAGTTGCATAAAGTTTCAGAATTGGAAATATTCTCAAATGAAGTTCAAATATTTTCAACACCCCTTGTCATTTAAATAAATGGAAGAAGTCATGTCATCTTCTCTCCAGGGTTTTGTGATGAAAAGAATTTGAATTCCCGAAGATCATAAAATAAAAGTGAAAGTTTGGGAAAGTCCTTTTATTCCCTCTCATTTAACTTTCAAAAAGTTTCGAACTCACTCACTTTCAGTCAATCAATCTAACCATCAATCAAATCTATCTATTTGTTTATAACATTCCAAAATTTAGAATTTTGGGATGTTACAAACTACCACCCTTAAAATGAATCTCGTCCTCGAGATTCGGAGAGGCTAGAAAGAAATAGGTTAGGGTTTGGGGATCTTCAAAATCCATCGATCATCACAAGGGGTCTGGGGTGCTACCACCCTTAGAAGCATGGTTACGGTTCCATCAAAACTCATATACTCCATCCTTATCGTTGACAGTGTCGATCTTCTCAGATCCTCTGGATAATTACTTCTCTGGGCTCTTCCGGTAGCGGCATAACCTTTTCCTCAATTCTTTTGTCCTTTACTCTTGGTAAGGTTATTCCGAGATTGGGTCTTCATAGCTGACGGGTCTGGCGCCAATTCTAAACAACTATCGATATCTCATGGTGGTCAACAATTTATGGTTTGTCCTGCAGGAAATGGGTCTGGGTTGAACCTCACCGTATAACCTACGGTTGGCAACAACTGCCGTGTACAAGGGAAAAAATACCTATACCATTCTAAGGTTTAAACAAGGTTTTGATCGTCGTCTCTCTACTATAGGTAAGTCATTCAGATTTACCATCCCATATAGCAAGGCGAATAATAAGAGTAAGTCGGTATGGTGATCAATCCATCCCGCACTCAAATCATTACCTTGTACATGGTTTAGCGAATCTCGCATTCTAACACTCGGTCATCCTCACAAGCATTGCAGAATTTCTCTTGTCGACGAACCAAGTTCGGATAAATCCATTGATTCTGCAAGCCAAACAAACAACTATCGTTCCTTAACAACTCTCAGGTTTTGCGTAAACTCCTATAAGATCGTCGGTTGAAAAAGGCATGTCATCTTCCAGGGTTTTTCCTTCAGCAAGAGTGTGCTTGCTTCTTGGCAGGTCCTGGAGCCTGTGGGTTATGGCCCATCTCATCACTTAAAATCCTTGAACACATCATCTGGGCAACTGATCATTATCCCAACATCCAACTTCCTGGCATATTTGAAATCCATCCAAATGTACTCTCTCTTTTCTTTATATTTGCACCAAACGGGGACATGATTACTCAGACTCTTCATGGAATTTCCATTGATCCATACTTCCAACATCATACCTCCTTTATATCCAATAGTAAATTCATCTCTTCATCCTCATGGGATATCCCACCTACCGAGATGAAGACTTATACTTATGAAGTCCATACTCCACTTCGTGGAACATCATTATCCTTTCTAGGGTTAAGCGTCCTTTCAGGGTAATTTTGGCCATCTCTGCATGGCACTTCTTCAACTGGGAAACGTGAAACACCTCATGAACTCCTGACAGTCCTTCGGGTGACTCCAACTTGTTGGCCACTTCTCCCATACGCTCCAAAACTTTGGTATGGTCATACAAATCTCGGGGCTAACTTTTCCTTAACTCCAAATCGTTTAACTCCTCGCAGAGGGGACACATGAAGACATGCTCTGTCTCCAATTTCATAGACTACATCCTTGCATTTTTGAGTCTGCATAACTCTTACACTCGGGTGAGCTATCTTGATCTATCTCGAATCAACAACATTCTCTTGACTCCTTGATCACATTTGGTCCAAACAACTGACGGTCTCCAACTTCATCCCACATCAACGGTGTCTGGCTCCTTCTCCCATACAAAGCTTCAAAAGGGGCTATCTTCAAACTAGCATGGTAACTGGTGTTGTATGAGAACTCCGCGTAAGGTAGATTTATCATTCCTACTAGATCCATAATCTAGCGCACAAGCTCTCAACATGTCCTCCAGAATCTGATTGACTCTCTCGATTTATCCATCTGTCTGCGGATGAAAGGCTGTACTGAACTCTAGCCTAGTACCCAAAGTCTGGTGCAGCTGATTCCAAAACTTTGAGGTAAACTGTGTTCCTCTATCTGATACGATGGTCCTCGGAACTCCGTGCAGACATACGATCCTGGTTATATGTATCTTGGCCAATTTCGCACTTGTATAGGTGGTTTCACTTGGATAAAGTGAGCCACTTTGGTCAAGCGAATCAACTACTACCCAGATAGAATCATATCCCGATCAGGTTCTGGGAAATCCGGTAATGAAATCCATGCCAAGCTTATCCTGCTTCCATTCGGGTATCGACATAGGCTGTAGTAATCCGACTGGCTTCTGATGCTCTGCCTTTACTCTCTGGCATACATCACCTATGACTACATACTCCACAATATCCTTCTTCATACCAGTCCACCAGAAATGCTCCTTCAAATCCAAATACATCTTGGTGTTTCCAGGGCGAATCGAGTATGGTGAGTCATGAGCCTCCTGAAGTATTAACTTCCTGATCTTTGCATTATTAGGCACATATACATGATCCTCGAACCATAAGGTGTCGTGCTCATCCTTACGAAAACCTTCGGCCTTTCCTTTGCTCATCCTCTCTTTTACCTCAGCAATCTCTTTGTCATCCTTCTGAGCTTCACGGATCTTTCCCAACAATGTAGACTGAACTACCATTGCTGCAACAAACCTTTGGGAACAATCTCCAACCGAAGTTCCCTGAGATCCTTGGCTAACTCCTTTGGTAATCCTCTGCTTATGAGGGTATTCGTCCTTATTTTCTTTATGGTTGTGTCCTATTTCTCCACAAAGCTTCTATGCACAAGGTTTCTTCATATCCTTTCCATAAGGCCTCAACCACGGGACACAAGGCGAGATCTTTGCAGAGTCAACTTAAATTCTTCCCAAGTGGTTACTCCTTGCCATCCATTGATGGTTTGGTACATCCTCCACCAAGTAGCAGCACCTCTTTCAAAGCCTTTGAAGGGCATCTTTGGGTCATATCCTTTCGGTTATAGGGTTATTCTCCATTTGATTCTTCCATGTTCTCAATCCATCGGTCCGTCTCCAATTGACTCATCGGTCCAGAAAATATAAGCTCTTCTCCATTCGTCATCTATTGGGTCCATGGGTTATGGGGTGATATAAGAGGGATCGAGAGGGATGCACACAAAGCAAACAAAAGTTTTGAAAAGACAGGTTTTATTGTGGCTGTCGGAAAAACAACAAACAAATGACAGGTCACAAACGTCGCATCTAATGTAAGGGTATATCCGGGTTTGGGCTTCTAAAGGTCAATAGATCTCAACGTCATCAAATTCCTCAAGTATTGGTCATGTCTCCGATGGCTCCTTCTGATCATGCTTGTCCTTCTCAAGTTCTTTTGTCAAATCATCTCTGTTGACGCGAAGTCTCTCGCGACGTCCTTTAATATTCTGGAGTTGCGTTCCAAACTTCTGGGTTTCAACATCCTTGGCATGAGCCATGGTTCTACTGTCCTTCAGTTCCTGACAAATCTCCGGTACCTCGATGTTTTTCTCCTTCAGCTTGTCTACTTTTAGTTTCAGGTTCCTGAATTCTTCATGAATTGCCTTCTTGTCAAATACGGCTTCCTGCAGATCCATCTTAAACTCCTTGATGTAATACTCCAGATCCTGGCGATACGCCATCTAAGGTTAAAACTGCATATTTTGCTGATAGGTGCTCCATCAGCCTTCTACCATCCAATCATTCCATGCATATGCATGCTTAACTCAGCACGGTGACAATAGCATAAGCGGGCGATAACATCATGGATAGCGTGTTTCTGCTCTTGTCATTTCCATGAGCTATCATTCCATAGTTGATATCTCCTGCCTTAGGGTTTTCCTTGACAAAACTTTGAGTTTCTAACTCTCCATGTTCCGGTCTTACTCCAATACACCTTGATCTCGGGTATTGATAACTTC
Organism: Aegilops longissima; assembly: GCA_021605205.1. Taxonomy (NCBI): domain Eukaryota; kingdom Viridiplantae; phylum Streptophyta; class Magnoliopsida; order Poales; family Poaceae; genus Aegilops; species Aegilops longissima. The sequence goes on from CM038682.1 coordinate 607,975,424, forward strand.
CATAGTCTGTCAAATTCCATAAGCGTAATCTTCCTATGTCATAAAAATCTGGGAATTCTTCAGAGCCTTCAAAATCTCCTAGTCTTCGGAGTCTTCAACAGTTGTAGTTTCCATTTACACGGTAAAATCCTCTTCATGCCAAATGGTCTTAGTTGTCCAATATCTTGTCTCATTGGAGTGGTCTCATCGGTCGAATCTTCGAGTGGTCAAAAGGGAAAAGGGGTATGGTCTCACTAAAAGGGAATATTTGAATAAGCTCAAGAGAAGAGAGGTAAAAGATCCCTTTGAAAATGAAGTTGTAGAAAATCTTTCCTATGGGCTTGCCGGTTTCTAGGGTCACGTCCTCGATCAACATGTGCTCGATACCATTGTAGCGACCCGACCGAATGGATCAAGTCTACGTGCTTAGGTGTCATCCACGGATCGGTATCTTGACACACAAGTACTCGAAGGATTTATAACAGAGGTAAATCACATCTATAAAGTAACGTAAGTACTATTACCTCAATCCAAAGTATAGCGGAAGCAACAAGGTTGTGGATTCCCATCAACACCAACGGCAAAGTTGAGTATAGGAAATCGTAACCATAACGTATCACTTACTGTAAATCGAAAAAGTCGCAACATGAAAGCGTTGCAGCCAAAACGGGTCAACACATGGAATATCTGGCAAAGTAACACATAGAGAATAATGAAGGAATAAGCCTATACTACATGCATATATGGCTGGTGGAAAGCTCTATGGTTACAGTTTTGCCTAAAGCCAATTTTTCCCTATATCAAAGGAATAAATTTTATTTTAACTATCATGGTGGTTGAAACATCATTGAGAAGGTATAACCCCAACTCAATCCCAATTAAAGTGATTAACAACCCAACAGTATTAATTTAGAGTGATGAGATACATGTGAATACTCAAGTACGGATACTCGAATTGTCCATAACCGGGACACGGCTAACCATGATTAGATTGTACACTCTGCAGAGGTTTGCGACTTTTCCCCACAAGACTCGATCGCCTCCGTTGGTTTCTCGCCTTTGCATGGTGTTTGAGAGACGGATGACCGAGACACGATCTTTCGAAACATTAACTCTCTACTCGGATAGATCATACCAAACCTATAAAACCCACTACCTGTGACCTACCTCTTGAGAGCTTCACGTAACTTACTCAACTATGCTAGAGCCCATAATAGCTTGTGGCTGCACACGGAAGTTTCTAGCATGAATAATCTCAGTTCCTTTGAGCACAGGTGGCGGTCCATAGGAAGATCACACGGGTACCCCGGGATTTCCAAAAAAAAAAAACAGACAACACTGGGTTCCCCAGGTGCCTCAATCCACCCAGATGTGTATTTAAGTTGCCACCTTAAAGTAAACCATTAATTAATGTTCTCACATCTGTCATGAATATCTCTCAAACCCAAACCACGTCTACGAGCATAGCATGGCAATATAAGCATAACGTAGAAGTAACTCCCAAGGGTTTGATAGTAACAGGGCAATAGGTTCCTACCTCATCATCTACTTCCCAACCCACAAATTAATGATATCCTAATCATGCAATGTTTGAGGATTGAGCTAATGCATAAAACTGGGTATGAAAAGGTATGATCAAGTGTTACTTGCCTGCAAAGTTGATGAAGATGATTCACACTCAAAATTCTTGATTGTTCTACTCGTCACACTCCAGTCAATCTATCGTAATCAAGCAATAGTAACCACACATAAGCAATCACTCAAAAGATCGGGAAGATCGAAGAAAACGATTCGAAAAACATCAAAACCAAGCAAATAACTCTTGCTACATAAAACACTTTCTAACAGTACCAAAATTATGTGAATTTGGCCTTATCAGAAAGTTTAGGTCAAGAGCTTGGTTAGCAAAAGAATCAACTAAATCGAGATTCTGAAACTCAAGTTACGATCAAGCGAAGTTTGAATACAAATCTGTTTGAATTCAAATTTTAAAACTTTCAAAAACATGTTTGAGTTGGATTACTGGATAGAGGAGATCATAACGAAGACGTGAGCGTTGGTTTCGTTGGATTTGGATAAACGAGTAAAAAGTTATGAGGGTTTGAAAATCAGGGACTAATCTGTAGAAAAATATATATATTCACGGATAGGTCCCTGATGGAAATTAAAAATAAAAAGAAAAATCTATCGAGCGAACGCTCGCTACAGAACCTAATCCGACGAAAACCGTTCGCTAAGGAGATCTAAACAACGAACGCTCACTATATAAACTAACCAAATAAAAAAACGGGTTTTAAACAAAACGAAACCCTAAAAACCGATCTTTAAAGAAAAAAACGGGTCGGTTTATTACGGACCAGGAAAAACGGCGGGTCGGGCGGAGGCCAGATTCAGCGACGGCGGTCTCCGCGAGAAAGGCGGCTCTCGGCGAACTCAGGCGGTGGCTCGTGATCGCAGAGGGAGGAGGCGTCGGGAGGCGGCGCGAGGCGCGACGTGGTGGTGGTGTCGGCGAGGTCGACGAGAGGCGGGAGGCGGTGGAGTTCGGCGGCGGCAAGATCGTGAGGCGGCAAGCGAGGAGAGATGGGAGTCAGGCGTCGGGGCCCGGTATTTAAGGGGTCGGGAGGAGGTGGCGTGGGGAAGGGGGCACGAGAGGGGGGGCGGAGTCAAGGTCGGGGACAGCTCCCATGGGTGGCGGGCGTCGGCGGAATGAGTCCGTCGGGAGGAGGAAGGTGCACGCTGGGCTGTTGGGCATGACCTGGCTGGGTTTAGCTGCCTGCAGGAGAGAGAGAGAGAGAGAGAGAGAGAGAGAGAGAGAGAGAGAGAGGTGATGGGCTTGGCCCTGGCTTTGTTCAAGCGTTTTTAACAAAATTTCACAGAACTAAAATAATAAAAACAAAAATAATTAAAACATTTATGTAGGCATATAATATATCAAAATTTTCAGAAAAATATTTCCTACAACATGGACATTTCTATAGCATTAAATAAAATTCACACAAATTTAAATAAAGCAAAGAGTGCTTTTGGTGCAATAAAATCCAACAAAATAATTTTAAAATATCAAAATGAATTCAAATTTATTTCTCTCCATTTTTTCGAGGTAGGGAATCATGTTACCCTATTTTCCATATATTTTATTTTTGGAGAAAATAATTTGAATAAAACTCAAATAAGTCCAAATTGAAAATAAATTCAAAAGAACTTTGAATTTAATTCTTTGAAACTCCCAACTCATATTTCATATGTTTTGAAGAAGTCATTTTATCTTCGCTCGTGAAAATCATTGAGTTGCATAAAGTTTCAGAATTGGAAATATTCTCAAATGAAGTTCAAATATTTTCAACACCCCTTGTCATTTAAATAAATGGAAGAAGTCATGTCATCTTCTTTCCAGGGTTTTGTGATGAAAAGAATTTGAATTCCCGAAGATCATAAAAGAAAAATGAAAGTTTGGGAAAGTCCTTTTATTCCCTCTCATTTAACTTTCAAAAAGTTTCGAACTCACTCACTTTCAGTCAATCAATCAAACCATCAATCAAATCTATCTATTTGTTTATAACATTCCAATTAGGATTTTGGGATGTTACAGTTTGCTTTATATTTATTGTTTCTTCCCCCTCTTCTCTCTGGTAGACACTGAGACCGATGCCGCCCCTATGATCGACTACGTCAACAACGACCCTTCTTCTCTTTCAGCACAGCTTCCAGGCAAGCCCCCCTTTCATCCGATATCGCCCATTCCATTCTCTCATGATTGCATTAGATTTTGCTACTGTAATTGATTGCTCCTATTCTGATGCATAGCCTGCTTTTGTAACCTGCTTATTGTTACTTGCCTGCTTATCCTAAACTGCTTAGTATAGGTTGGTTAGTGATCCATCAGTGACCCCCACCTGGTTCTTGTTGCCCCTGCTTCATCATCGATGACTCGATCAACGTGATCGACGACCAGAGCCCGACACCTCACATCACATCACACCCCTTTTATTGCTCGACTCTGCAGAGTTACCATCGAGTGCCGAGTGTGGAACCTCATACATCACTCCTGATGAGATCTCTGTAGTGTAGCTATTCGGTCGTGGTCATCGAGGGTGATTTCGTCCTTAACCACTTCTGATACGACTCTGCCGTGCAACCCCTCAAGTGTGAACCTCGAGGGTGGTTCCTCTTACGTTCACCTTGATGATTACATCGAGTGGAATTCACCGGGGGTGATTCCTCGGGTTTTCCCCTTGATGTTTGGACACACAGATACTTGGACTTTACAACTGTTACTTGGAAAGGCGGGACGACCCTGAGGGGTACCCGGGAGTGATGTGGAGACAGGTTGACCTGGAGGTTACCCGAGAGTTGAATACGAGGCGTGGCCGGGCATTCTTAGCCCTTGACACAAGTCCTCGAGACGGGGCGATGGGGTCACATCTTTCGTGACTATCTGCTCGTGAATGCACTACCAACACACTAACGGTTTGGATATTTGATCCGAGGGGCCTCTGGCCTGATAGCACTAACCATCATGTGGGCATAGTATGGGTGTTCTGCGTCGTATGCATCAGCCGAAGCTTAATGGACGTCAGCGACTGAGCGGCGCGCGCCGGGTTGGACTGCATAAGCACCTGCCTTTTTAAGGAGGTAGCTAGGTCTGCTCACCAGCCGCCCACGCAACATGCAGGAGTTCCCGAGGCGATGGCCCATGACCCCGGGGCATAGATTTAGTCCGGCGTGCTGACCTCTCTATTAAGCCTAGGTCGGGTTGCAGCGTATTGTTTGGCCGAGGCTGGGCATGACCCAGTAAAGTGTGTCCGGCCGGAGTTAAGCGAGCGTGGTGGGTAAGTTGGTGCACCCCTGCAGGGAAGAAAACATCTATCGATAGCCTTTCCTACGGTAACGGACACTTGGAGTTGTATCCCAATCGATACAACTAGAACTGGATACTTGAGGTGGTCACTGGATAGTATGGCTCTGGGATTGCTTTCTCGCAGGGAGTCGAGAAAGGATCTCTGGCCGAGGTTGATAACACTACTTCTACTTTACTTTATTGCTACTCTTATCTCCTCTGATGCTGCAAGATGCTTGGAGCTGCTTGAAGATGCTAGTCTTCGATAGGCTAGGCTTTCCCCCTTCTCCTCTGGCATTCTGCAGTTCAGTCCACAGATATAGCCCATTTCATTGATACCGATGCCTATGTAGTGTAGATCCTTGCTTGCGAGTACTTTGGATGAGTACTCACGATTGCTTTGCTCCCATTTTTTCACCTCTTTCCATTCTTCCCGGATGCTGCAACCAGATGGTGGAGCCCAGGATCCAGACGCCACCTTCGATGACGATTGCTACTACACTGAGGGTGCCTACTACTACGTGGAGGCCGCCGACGACCAGGAGTAGTTAGGAGGCTCCCAGGCAGGAGGTCTTGCCTCTTCGATCGTGTTGCTTTTGTGCTAGCCTTCTTAAGGCACCCCTGTTCAACTTATGTCTGTACTCAGATGTTGTTGCTTCCGCTGACTCTTGTGTTCTCGAGCTTATGTATTCGAGCCCTCGAGGCCCATGGCTTGTAATATAAACCTTGTATTATTTTATTTGTGTCTAGAGTTGTGTTGTGATATCTTCCCGTGAGTCCTTGATCTTGATCGTACACATTTGCGTGTATGATTAGTGTACAATTGAATCGAGGGCGTCACAAGTTGGTATCAGAGCTGACTGCCTGTAGGTATCCCCCTTTCCAACTCCTTGGCAAAGTCGATTCTAGTCACTACAAAAACTTTTACTAACATGGCTGTGTGTCTACGGGCCCACGTCGCCATTGGGTGGTATTAGGATCTTTTATTCCTCGTATATACTCTGGGACTCTGATCTCTCTTCCATTCGGGTTAAACGAATTTACTAACTCTAACATTAGGATCCCGTGACCACATTCACCCCAAAGTTGGATATGCCATATTTATTCCTTAGAATAGTATTTTGAGTAGTCCACACACTGTCGTGTTGACTACTAAGTGGTATCCTTCGTACCTCTTTCATTATGCATGTTTCATCATGAATGATCCTTGCCTTTGCAAATGCTCAATGTTGAACTACCCCCTGTTGCATGTTAGCAGGATGGTTAGACCCGCTGGTCGTGGCCGTGGTGCGAACGATCCACCATCGCCCGAATTCTTTGCTAGAATGATGCAACAATTTGAGCTGAACCGCCATTTCATGGAAGGAATGATGGCTCAGTTTCCTCATCCGAACATGAATCAACAGCCAACCCCAGTAATTCTGCAGGACTTCATGCGCCTCAACCCAACTATTTACCGCAGCTCAACTCAGCCCCTTGATGCTGATGACTGCCTCCGTGACATCACGTATGAAATGGAGTCTGCTAGTGTTGCCCTTGCTAGCTATGTCACCTTTGCATCATTCTTTCTGAAGGGTCCCGCTGCTCAATGGTGGGATAGCCACAGGCATACCCTACCTGCTGGAACGGTCATCACTTGGCCAGATTTCCAAGCCGCTTTTCGTGCCTGCTTCATTCCTCGGGGAATCATGGACAAGAAGAAGCGGGAGTTCCGCAACCTCACCCAAGGCAACAAGTCTGTAGATGCTTATTCGTGGGAATTCTTGGACTTCTCCCGTTATGCTGAAGAAGACATTGCTACTGATGCTCGTAAGCAAGAGAAGTTCCGTGACGGACTTTACCCTGATATCAAGCTAGCGCTCCTGGTGCATGACTTTGCTGATTTCGCCACCATAGTGAACAAGGCTATTCAGGTTGAGAATGGTCTTTAGGAACACCAGGGATCCCTCAGGCGCAGCCATGACGCTGGCTCATCTTCGGGCACGTCAACGCAGAAGCGTCGGATATGGATCCCCCACAACATGTATCATCCAACTGCACCCGCACCAAGACAGTCCTATACTGCACCTCGTCCTCCCCCTCCACCGCGGAGGCAGCCTCTTCGGGCTGTACCACCCCAAGCTCCTGCTCCCAACTCCAATGATGGTATATGCTTCAAGTGTGGCCTTCCAGGTCACTGCTCCAGGAACTGTCCTAAGAATCAGAACCAACTGGCTCTTCCTGCTGCGGGTCGTGGTAACAATCAACCCTACAACAACAATGCCCGACCTTATGGTCGTGGGCAGGCTAACAACATTGATCTGAATGAAGCTCAAGAACAGCCTGCTACTGTGATGGGTACTCTCCTTGTTAATTCAGTACCAGCTTCTGTTTTATTCTATTCAGGAGCATCGCATTCATTCATGTCAGAAAATTTTGCATACGCACACGACATTCGATGCAAGCCCATGAACACTCCGATGGTGGTACACACCCCTGCGGGTCAGTGTCGAACTACCATGATTGGTCGCAACGTCCCCGTTGAAATTGAAGGGTTGGAATTTCATGTTTCTCCCATTATTCTAGAGTCTTCCAACATTGACCTCATATTGGGAATGGTGGTTGAAAGCACATATCTCTTCTATCATTTGTGCCACCAAAGTCATTCATCTCCTACATCCTTCTGATGAGATAGTAAGCTACCATGCTCAGATTGTTCAAAACGCTGAAGCACGAATTTATGCCTTGAATGCTTGAACGTAGCACCTCTTGAGGGAATTGAAAATATTCCAGTTGTTTGCGACTTCCTAGACGTCTTTCCAGAAGAACTTCCAGGAATACCCCCTGCTCGGGCTGTCGAGTTCGTCATCGACTTGAAACCAGGCACCATTCCTATTGCCAAACGACCCTACAAGATGCCGCCTCATGAGCTCCTTGAACTTAAGGAGGAAATCAAAAAAATCTCTTCGTAAGGGTTTCATTCGTCCAAGTTCCTCTGCTTGGGGAGCACCTTCTCTCTTCGTCAACAAGAAGGACAGAATGAACCGTTTGGTCCAAGACTACCATCCTATCAACCAAGCTACTGTTCAGAATAAATATCCCCTTCCTCGGATCAATGATCTGTATGATCAACTGGCTGGTTCATCGATATTCTCTAAACTCGACTTGAGGTTGGGTTACCACCAGATCCGTGTTCATGAAGAGGATATTCCCAAGACCGCCTTCGTTACTCGATATGGTTCATATGAGTACACTGTCATGTAATTCGGTTTAACAAATGCTCCAGCTACATTCTCTCGTCTGATGAACTACATATTCATGGATTACCTCGACAAGTTTGTCGTAGTCTATCTGGATGATATTCTGGTATATTCGAAGAATAAAGAAGAACATGCTGAACATCTTCGTCTTGTTCTGGAAAAGCTTCGAGAGCATCAACTTTATGCCAAGTTTCCAAGTGCGATTCTGGCTTCCTAAAGTAACCTACCTTGGGCATGTCATCTCCAAGGATGGTATTGCCGTCAACCCAGAGCGAGTTCAGGCTATTCTTGACTGGACCCCTCCGAAGACTGTCAAGCAAGTCAGAAGTTTTCTTGGACTAGCCAGCTATTGTCGCCGCTTTGTCAAGAACTTCTCCAAGATCGCCAAGCCACTGACCAATCTGCTACACAAAGGCGTTAAGTTTGATTGGACTGAAAAGTGTCAGGAAAGTTTCCAGACACTCAAGGACAAGCTGACATCTGCCCCAGTGCTTGCTCCCCTAATTCTCGCAAGGACTTCGTCATCTATCGCGATGCTTCACGTCAAGGGTTAGGTTGTGTCCTAATGCAAGAGCATAGGGTGATTGCTTATGCCTCCCGTCAGGTGCGCCCTCACGAAGAGGACTACCCAGTTCATGACCTCGAGCTTGCTGCGGTTATCTATGCGCTGAAGCTATGGCGATAGTACCTTCTTGGTAATCGTTGCGAGATCTTCACCGATCATCAGAGTCTGAAGTACCTGTTTACTCAGCCAGACCTGAACCTCCGTCAGCAGCGATGGATGGAAGCTATTGCTGACTACAACTGCGGTATATCCTATACCCCTGGCAAGGCTAATGTAATGGCCGATGCCCTGAGCCGTAAGTCTTATTGCAACAACCACATGGTCTTCAAATCTCAACCCCGCCTTTATGCAGATCTATGCAAGCTGAACCTTCAACTAGTTCCACAGGGTTCTCTGAATAACCTTGTACTGGAACCAACTCTTCTGAAAGCAATGAAGTCTTCTCAAGCCAAAGATGCTCACGTTGATTTGATGAAAAAGGATCTTGCCTTAGAGAAATCCAGAGATTTCTCACTTGGTGAAGATGGAACCTTATACTTCAGAGATCGCATTGTAGTACCCCAGTTCGAGCTTATGACAGAGAAGGTGATGAAAGAAGCGCATGACACCCCTCTCTCTATTCATCCGGGAAGTACCAAGATGTATCTAGACATCCGTTAGAAGTACTGGTGGTCTAAAATGAAGCAAGACATTGCTCGATATATCAAAGAATGTGACGTTTGCCATCGCGTCAAAGCAGAACATCAGAAACTGGCTAGACTTCTACAACCACTTCCGATTCCTGAATGGAAGTGGGATAAGATCCAAATGGACTTCGTCACTGGCCTTCCAAAGTCTCAGAAAGGTAATGATGCTATCTTTGTCGTCATCGACCAATTCTCGAGGGTTGCTCACTTTCTGCCAGTCAAGGAGACAATCACTGCTAGTCAATTAGCAAACCTGTATATCTCCAGAATTGTGTCACTCCATGGCATTCCGAAGGAGATCAGTTCAGACCGCGGCAGTATTTTCACTTCAAAGTTCTGAGATAGTTTCCAAGAGGCAATGGGAACTCATATAACCTGGAGCACTGCTTATCACCCCAATCCCAAGGCCAAGTCGAGTGAGTAAATCAAATCCTTGAAGATATGTTGCGTGCTTGTGTTATTTATTTTGTAAAGAAGTGGGAAGAATCTCTCCCTTATGCGGAGTTCTCTTATAACAACAGTTATCAAGCCAGCTTGAAGATGGCACCCTTCGAAGTGCTTTATGGATGTAAGTGCTGAACCCCTCTGAATTGGTTAGAAACTGGGGAACGGACGCTCGTTGGTCCAGACATTATTCAACAAGCTGAATAGGAGGTTCACATTGTCCGGGATAATCTCAAGGCGGCCCAGTCCCGCCAGAAGAGCAACTATGACCGGAAACACTGGGGTTCAACTTATCAACCCGGTGAACAAGCTTATCTGCATATCACTCCTTTGAGAGGCACTCATCGGTTCGGAGTCAAGGGCAAGCTTGCTCTGTGCTACATTGGTCCTTTCCGCATTATCTCCCGTCGTGGACTGGTGACTTATCAATTGGAGTTGCCACCTCGGTTCTCTCACGTCCATGACGTCTTCCACATGTCGCAACTTCGTCGATGCTTCAAGGATCTGGAACGTGAAGTGGATCCGGAATTAATTGAAATTCAAGATGATCTCACATACAAAGAGCATCTGATCCGCATTCTTGAAGAAGCTGAACGTCGAACCTGCCAAAAGGTTACCAAGTTCCTCAAGGTGTAATGGTCGAATCATACTAAAGATGAAGCCACTTGGGAACGCGAAGATAACCTCCGGGCTGAATGCTCCGACCTATTCCCTTCTACCTATTAATTCTCGGGACGAGATTTTATTTTAGAGGAGGAGAGTTGTAACACCCCCAGTGTAATGATGCTATAGTAATCCCTGGGTTAAGTTAATCCTTTTGCTAAACAAGTGTTTGTTCATCATCGTATCTTATCTCTTTCAGCAGAGCTTCCGGGCAAGCCCGCCCTTTGATCATCCCGATATCGCCCATTCCATTCTCTCATGCTTGCATTAGATTTTGCTACCTTAATTGATTGCTCCTATTCTGATGTTTTCACAGGGCATGTTGTGATGTGATATGGTCAAGACATGATGTGATACAACTTATTGTATGAGATGATCATGTTTTGTAGAAGTTATCGGCAACTGGCAGGAGCCTTATGGTTTTCGCTTTATTGTATGAAATGCAATCGCCATGTAATTGCTTTACTTTATCACTAAGCAGCAGCGATAGTCGTAGAAGCAATAGTTGGTGAGACGACAATGATGCTACGATGGAGATCAACGTGTCAAGCCGGTGATGATGGAGATCATGACGGTGCTTTGGAGATGGAGATCAAAGACACAAGATGATGATGGCCATATCATGTCACATATTTTGTTTGCATGTGATGTTTATCTTTTATGCATCTTATTTTGCTTAGTGCGGCGGTAGCATTATAAGATGACCCCTCACTAAATTTCAAGGTATAAGTGTTCTCCCTGAGTATGCACCGTTGCTACAGTTCGTCATGCCAAGACACCACGTGATGATCGAGTGTGATAAGCTCTACATTCACATACAACATGTGCAAGCCAGTTTTGCACGTGCAGAATACTCGGGTTAAACTTGACGAGCCTAGCATATGTAGATATGGCCTCGGAACACTGAGACCGAAAGGTCGAACGTGAATCATATAGTAGATATGATCAACATAGAGATGTTCACCATTGAAAACTACTCCATCTCACGTGATGATCGGACATGGTTTAGTTGATATGGATCACGTGATCATTTAGATGACTCGAGAGATGTCTATCTAAGTGGGAGTTCTTAAGTAATATGATTAATTGAACTTTAATTTATCATGAACTTAGTCTTGATAGTATTTGCAAATTATGTTGTAGATCAATAGATCGCGATGTAGCTCCACGTTTATTTTTGATATATTCCTAGAGAAAAATAAGTTGGAAGATGATAGTAGCGATGATGCGGACTTTGTCCGTGATCTGAGAATTATCCTCATTGCTGCACAGAAGAATTATGTCCTTGATGCACCGCTAGGTGACAGACCTATTGCAGGAGCAGATGCAGACGTTATGAACATTTGACAAAGCTCGGTATGATGACTACTTGATAGTTTAGTGCACCATGCTTTTTGGCTTAGAACCGAGACTTCAAAAACGTTTTGAACGCCACAGAGCGTACGAGATGTTATAAGAGATGAAATTGGTATTTCAGACTCATGCCCGTGTCGGGAGGTATGAGACCTCTGACAAGTACTTTGCCTACAAGATGGAGGAGAATAGCTCAACCAGTGAGCATGTGCTCAGAATGTCTGAGTACTACAATCGCTTGAATCAAGTGGGAGTTAATCTTCCAGATAAGATTGTGATTGATAGAGTTCTCTAGTCACTATCACTAAGTTACTAGAACTTCGTGATGAACTATAATATGAAAGGGATGACGAAAACGATTCCCAAGCTCTTCGCGATGCTGAAATCAACGAAGGTAGAAATCAAGAAAGAGCATCAAGTGTTGATGGTTAACAAGGCCACTAGTTTCATGAAAAGGGCAAAAGGAAAGAAAGGGAACTTCAATAAGAATGGAAAGCAAGTTGTCACTCACGTGAACAAGCCCAAAACTAGACCTAAGCCTGAAACTGAGTGCTTCTACTGCAAAAGGAATAATCACTGGAAGCGGAACTACCCCAAATACTTGGCGGATAAGACGGATGGCAAAGTGAACAAAGGTATATTTTATATAAATGTTATTGATGTGTACTTTACTAGTGTTCATAGTAACCCCAGGGTATTTGATACCAGTTCAGTTGCTAAGATTAGTAACTCGAAACAGGAGTTGCAAAATGAACAGAGACTAGTTAAGGGCGAGGTGACGATGTGTGTTGGAAATTATTCCAAGCTTGATAAGATCACCATCGCACACCCCCTCTACCTTCGGGATTAGTGTTGAACCTAAATAAATGTTATTTGGTGTTTTCTTTGAGCATGAATATGATTGGATCATGTTCATTGTAAGAAGGTTATTCATTTAAGTCGGAGAATAATTGTTGTTCTATTTACATGAATAAAACCTTCTAAGGTCATACATCCAAAATGGTTAGTTGAATCTCGATTGTAGTGATACACATATTCATAATATTGATGCCAAAAGATGCAAAGTTAATAATGATATTGCAACATACTTGTGGCATTGTCGTTTAGGTCATATTGGTGTAAAGAGCATGAAGAAACTCCATGCAGATGGAATTTTGGAATCACTTGATTATGAATCATTTGATGCTTGCGAACCATGCCTCATGGGCAATATGACTAAGACTCCGTTCTCCGGAACAATGGAGCGAGCCACTGACTTATTGGAAATAATACATACCGATGTATGCGGTCGGATGAGTGTTGAGGCTCGCCGTGGCTATCGTTATTTTCTGACCTTCACAGATGATTTGAGCAGATATAGGTATATCTACTTAATGAAACATAAGTCTGAAACATTTGAAAAATTCAAAGAATTTCAGAGTGAAGTGGAAAATCATCGTACCAAGAAAATAAAGTTTCTATGATCTGATCACGGAGGCGAATATTTGAGTTACGAGTTTGGTCTTCATTTGAAACAATGTGGAATAGTTTCACAACTCACGCAACCTGGAACACCACAGCGTAATGGTGTGTCCGAACGTCATAACCATACTTTATTAGATATGGTGTGATCTATGATGTCTCTTACCGATTTACCACCATCATTTTGGGGTTATGCATTAGAGACATCTGCATTCACTTTAAATAGGGCACCATCTAAATCTGTTGACACGACACCGTATGAACTATGGTTTGGCAAGAAACCTAAGCTGTCATTTCTTAAAGTTTGGGGTTGCGATGCTTATGTGAAAAAGCTTCAGCCTGATAAGCTCGAACCCAAATGGGAGAAATGCTTCTTCATAGGATACCCAAAAGAAACTGTTGGGTACACCTTCTATCACAGATCCGAAGGCAAGATATTCATTGCTAAGAATGGATCCTTTCTAGAGAAGGAGTTTCTCTCGAAAGAAGTGAGTAGGAGGAAAGTAGAACTTCATGAGGTAATTATATCGTCTCTCGAATTGGAAAATGGTTCATCACATAAATCAGTTCCAGTGATGCCTACACCAATTAGTGAGGAAGCTAATGATGATGATCATGAAACTTCAGATCAAGTTACTACCGAACCTCGTAGGTCAACCAGAGTACGGTTTGCACCAGAGTGGTACGGTAATCCTATTCTGGAAGTTATGTTACTAGACCATGATGAACCTATGAACTATGAGGAAGCGATGATGACCCCAGATTCCGCAAAATGGCTTGAGGCCATGAAATCTGAGATAGGATCCATGTATGAGAACAAAGTATGGACTTTGGTGGACTTGCCCGATGATTGGCAAGCCATTGAGAATAAATGGATCTTCAAGAGGAAGACGGACGCTGATAGTAGTGTCACTATCTACAAAGCTCGAATTTTCGCAAAAGGTTTTCGACAAGTTCAAGGTGCTGACTACGATGAGTTTTTCTCGCTCGTATCATGCTTAAGTATGTCCGAATCATGTTAGCAAATTGCCACATTTTAGGAAATCTGGCAAATGGGTATCAAAACTACATTCCTTAATGGATTTGTTAAAGAAGAGTTGTATATGATGCAACCAGAAGGTTTTGTAAATCCTAAAGATGCTAACAAAATGTGCAAGCTCCAGCGATCCATCTATGGACTGGTGCAAGCATCTCGGAGTTAGAATATAAGCTTTGATGAGTTGATCAAAGCATATAATTTTATACAGACTTGCGGTGAAGCCTGTATTTACAAGAAAGTGAGTGGGAGTGATACATCTCCAACGTATCTATAATTTTTTATTGTTCCATGCTATTATATTATCTGCTTTGGATGTTTAATGGGCTTTAATATACCTTTTTATATTATTTTTGGGACTAACCTATTAACCGGAGGCCTAGTGCAAATTGCTGTTTTTTGCCTATTTCACTGTTTCGCAGAAAAGGAATATCAAACGGAATCCAAACGGAATGAAACCTTCGCGAGGATCGTTTTTGGAACAAACGCAATCCAGGAGACTTGGAGTGGACGTCAAGGAAGCAACGACGCGGCCACGAGGCAGGGAGGCGCGCCAGGGGGTAGGTGCGCCCCCCACCCTCGTGGGCCCTCGTAGCTCCATCGACCTACTTCTTTCGCCTATATATACTCTTATACCCTGAAAACATCGGAGGGAGCCACGAAACACTTATTCCACCGCCGCAACCTTCTGTTCCCGTGAGATCCCATCTTGGGGCCTTTTCCGGTGCTCCGTCGGAGGGGGAACTGATCATGGAGGGCCTCTACATGAACACCATGGCCTCTCCGATGATGTGTGAGTAGTTTACCACAGACCTTCGGGTCCATAGTTATTAGCTAGATGGCTTCTTCTCTCTCTTTGGATCTCAATACAAAGTTCTCCTCAATTCTCTTGGAGATCTATTTGATGTAATTCTTTTTGCGGTGTGTTTGTTGAGATCCGATGAATTGTGGGTTTATTATCAAGATTATCTATGAACAATATTTAATTCTTCTCTGAATTCTTATATGCATTATTCGATATCTTTGCAAGTCTCTTCGAATTATCGGTTTAGATTGGCCTACTAGATTGATCTTTCTTGCAATGGGAGAAGTGCTTAGCTTTGGGTTCAATCTTGCGGTGTCCTTTCCGGTGTGATGCGAGGGCAGCAAGGCACATATTGTATTGTTGCCATAGAGGATAAAAAGATGGGGTTTATATCATATTGCTTGAGTTTATCCCTCTACATCATGTAATCTTGCCTAATGCGTTACTCTGTTCTTATGAACTTAATACTCTAGATGCATGCTGGATAGTGGTCGATGTGTGGAGTAATAGTAGTAGATGTAGAATCGTTTCGGTCTACTTGTCATGGACGTGATACGTATATACATGATCATGCCTAGATATTCTCATAACTATGCGCTTTTCTATCAATTGCTCGACAGTAATTTGTTCACCCACTGTAGAATTTGCTATCTTGAGAGAAGCCATTAGTGAAACCTATGGCCCTCGGGTCTATCTTCCATCATATTAATCTCCCGTCAACTAGCTATTTCTGTCGCCGTTTATTTTCGCAAACTTTACTTTTCAATCTATACAACAAAAATACCAAAAATATTATCTTATAATCTTTATCAGATCTCACTTTTGCAAGTGGCCATGAAGGGATTGACAACCCCTTTATCACGTTGGTTGCAAGGTTCTTATTTGTTTGTGCAGCTACAAGGTGACTTGCGTGTAGCCTCCTACTGGATTGATACCTTGGTTCTCAAAAACCGAGGGAAATACTTATGCTACTTTGCTGCATCACCCTTTCCTCTTCAAGGGAAAACCAACGCATGCTCAAGAGGTAGCAGGGAGCACTACAAACTTTCTGATAAGTATATGTGAATGACATATTGTTGATCGGAAATGATGTAGAATTTTCTGGAAGGCATAAAGGAGTGTTTGAAAGGAGTTTTTCAAAGAAAGACCTCAGAGAAGCTGCTTACATATTGGGCATCAAGATCTATAGAGATAGATCAAGATGCTTGATAAGATTTTTCAATGAGTACATACCTTGACAAGTTTTTGAAGTAGTTCAAAATGGAACAGTCAAAGAAGATGCTTGTATTGCAAGGTGTAAAGTTGAGTAAGACTCAAAAACCCGACCATGACAGAAAATAGAAAGAGAATGGAAGTCATTCCCTATGCCTCAGCCATAGGTTCTATAAAGATTGCTATGATGCGTACCAAACCTATTTTGTACCTTGCTATGAGTTTGGCAAGGGGGTACGCTAGTAATCCAGGAGTGGATCACTGGACAACGGTCAAAGTTATCCTTAGTTAACTAAGAGGACTAAGGAAATATTACTCAGTTATGGAGGTAATAAAGAGTTCGTCGTAAAGAGTTACGTCGATGCAAGCTTTTACACTGATCCGGATGACTCTAAGTCTCAATCTGGATACATATTGAAAGTGGGAGCAATTAGCTAAAGTAGCTCCATGTAGAGTATTGTAGACTAGAAAAATTGCAAAATACATACGGCTATGAATGTTGCAGACCCGTTGACTAAAATTCTCTCACAAGCAAAACTTGATCACACCTTAGTACTCTTTGGGTGTTAATCACATAGCGATGTGAACAAGATAATTGACTCTAGTAAACCCTTTGGGTGTTAGTCACATGGCGATGTGAACTAATCACATAAAGATGTGAACTATTGGTGTTAAATCACATGACGATGTGAACTAGATTATTAACTCTAGTGCAAGTGGGAGACTGAAGGAAATATGCCCTAGAGGCAATAATAAAGTTGTTATTTTATATTTCCTTATATCATGATAAATGTTTATTATTCATGCTATAGTTGTATTAACCGGAAACTTAGTACATGTGTGAATACATAGACAAAATAGAGTGTCCCTAGTATGCCTCTACTTAACTAGCTCGTTAATCAAAGATGGTTAAGTTTCCTGACCATGGACATGTGTTGTCATTTGATGAACGGGATCACATCATTAGAGAATTATGTGATGGAAAAGACCCATCCGTTAGCTTAGCATAGTGATCGTTAAGTTTTATTGCTATTGCTTTCTTCATGACTTATACATATTCCTCTGACTATGAGATTATGCAACTCTCGAATACCGGAGGAACACCTTGTGTGCTATCAAACATCACAACATAACTGGGTGATTATAAAGATGCTCTACAGGTGTCTCCGAAGGTGTTTGTTGGGTTGGCATAGATCAAGATTAGGATTTGTCACTCCGAGTATCGGAGAGGTATCTCTGGGCCCTCTCGGTTATGCACATCACCATAAGCCTTGCAAGCAATGTGACTAATGAGTTAGTTACAAGATGATGCATTACGGAATGAGTAAAGAGACTTGCCGGTAACGAGATTGAGCTAGGTATGAGGATAGCGACGCTCGAATCTCGGGCAAGTAACATACCGATGACAAACGGAATAACGTATGTTGTCATAAGGTTCAACCGATAAAGATCTTCGTAGAATATGTTGGAACCAATATGGGCATCCAGGTTCGGCTATTGGTTATTGACCAGAGAGGTGTCTCGGTCATGTCTACATAGTTCTCGAACCCGTAGGGTCCGCACGCTTAAAGTTCGTTGACGATATAATATTATATGAGTTATGTATGTTGGTAACCAAATGTTGTTCGGAGTCCCTGATGAGATCATGGACATAACGAGGAGCTCCGGAATGCTCCGGAGGTAAAGATTGATATATGGGATGGTAGTGTTTGATCTCCGGAAGGGGTTCCGGATATCTCCCAAAATGTTTGGGTACGAGAACACTTTATTTGGGCCAAAGGGGAAAGCCCACGAGGCTTTTGGAAAGTGCAAAAGGAAGTTTTGCGGAGACCAGAGGCTAGACGCCAGGAACCCTGGCGTCTAGGGGATAGACGCCAGGAACCCTGGCATCTAGCCCTGGACTCCGAGAAGGACTCTTGCCTTTCGGACAAAACCGACTTTGTGGAGGCTTTTACTCCAAGTTTCGACCCCAAGGCTCAACATATAAATAGAGGGGCAGGGCTAGCACCAAAGACACATCAAGATTCACCAAGCCATGTGCCGGCAACCCCGTCCCCTCTAGTTTATCCTCCTTCATAGTTTTCGTAGTTCTTAGGCGAAGCCCTACGGAGATTATTCTTCACCAACACCGTCACCACGCCGTCGTGCTGCCGGAACTCATCTACTACTTCGCCCCTCTTGCTGGATCAAGAAGGCGAGGACGTCATCGAGCTGAACGTGTGCTGAACATGGAGATGTCGTACGTTCGGTACTTGATCGGGACGGATTGTGAAGGTGTACGACTACATCAACCGCGTTGATAAACGCTTCCGCTTTTGGTCTACAGGGGTACGTTGACACACTCTCCCCCTCTCGTTGCTATGCATCTCCTAGATAGATCTTGCATGGGCGTAGGAAATTTTGAAATTGCATGCTATGTTCCCCAACACGATCAACTGAAAGAGAGAAGAGACCGAAGATGTTGGTAGAGCAGTAAGATGATGAGCAAAGGAACAAGGCAAACCAACAAGAGAAGAAGACCATGGCAGCATGGAAGGCAAGAGTTGTAAAGAGTACTATTCGCTGCAAGTACTACGACGAAAAAGGGCACATTGTGCGGACATGTGGACCCCTGAAATCTACGACAGAGGCGGCGACAACACCACCTAAATGCCAGTTCTGCTCTAAGGTAGGACATGTCGTCCCAGCTTGTGTGTACTTGAGAGCCATGATGGAAAATGATCCAAAAAATGCCCAAGCAAAGCAACTCAAGCTTTAGAAAAAAAGAGAAATAGGGGAAAGTACTTGCTCCTAAGCAAGATGTTCTTCATTTTCTTTTTATCCTCCCATCATATGTTTGACCAACATTTATAACTTCTTTTTTGCAAACTTGATGATGTATTTAAGTCCTTTTTCATTTTGCATCCTATGTTACCCAAAAACAGAAAATAAGTGAGCTCATATTGTTATGCGTGCCTGGATTTGAGACATACAACTCATTGTTTGTCTATATATAATGCAAATATTTTGTCTTCTGGAAAACATGACCATAGTGCAAATATTGTCTCCATGCCATATTTCTAGTACTACTAATGAACATATTTGAAAGAAAAGGAGCTTTGTGTTGTGAGATTGCTCGAGGGGCGCGTACATGAATGTATCATGTGTTCATGTTGTGACAACAAGTTTCTGATGCTCAAAAATCTATTACATAGAGGAATGATGGTTATGTAGATACATGATGGTTTCTGTGTGCATTCTTGCAGCGACATGTTTTCATGTGCACATAAAAATATCATGTTAGAGGGGCATGGTGATTATGGCAGATTTCACTATTGAAATGTATACCAGTGATGTAACGCCCAATATGCGACCCTATCCAAAAGGAACTCGAGGGTCCCACCAAGGATAGACCCGCATATTGGAAACGCTTTTGCAAGGTGGATATCATTACATCAACATTACATAATAGTGGGGATACATACATAAGGCACGAATGCCACAAGAATACATCAACATCATATACAAGATCAACATCCGACTACGGATGAAACATAAACAGAAACACAAACGACATCCACCCTGCTAGCCCAGGCTGCCGACCTGGAACCTATCCCCTGATCGAAGAAGAAGCAGAAGAAGAACTCCAATACAAGCAAACATCGCTCTCGCGTCATGAGCATCGCAAACCTGTACCGCTGGCGGTGGTGTAGTAATCTGTGAGCCACGAGGACTCGGCAATCCCATTACCATGGGTATCAAGACTAGCAAAGCTTAATGGGAAAGGAAGGGATAAAGTGGTGAGGTTGCAGCAGCGGCTAAGCATATATGGTGGCTAACATACGCAAATGAGAGCGAGAAGAGAAACAAAGGAACGGTCGTCAACTAGTAATGATCAAGAAGTGATCCGAACTCCTACTTATGTCGACATAACCCAGAACCGTGTTCTCCTCTCGATCAACCCGAAAAGAGACACTCACAGTTACGCACACGGTTGGTGTATTTTAATTGAGATCAACTTCGGTTTTCTACAACCGGACATTAACAAATTCCCATCGCCACATAAACATGGCACGGCTTTCAAAGTTTATACCCTGCGGGGTGTCCCAACTTAGCCCATGATAAGCTCTCGCGATCAACGAAGGATATTCCTTCTCCCGGAAGACCCGATCGTCTCGGAATCCCGGCTACAAGACATTTCACAGCAATAAAACAAGACCAGCAAGACCGCCCGATGCGCCGACAATCCCGATAGGAGCTGCACATATCTCGTTCTCAGGGCAACACCGGATGAGACTAGCTACGAGTAAAACCAACCCTCGGGTTGCCTCAAGGTGGCCCCGCAGGCAGCTCGGTTCGGGCCAGCACTTAGTGAAGCACTGGTCCGGGGGGGGCTAAATAAAGATGACCCTCGAGAGAGCGACTCCCAAGGGAAAAGGTAGGTGGTGGTGAGGCAAATGGTAAAACCAAAGTTGGGCCTTGCTGGACGAGTCTTATCCAAAGCGAGCTGTCAAGGGGGTCCCATAAATCACCCGACCGCGTTAGGGACGCAAAATCCGAGAACATAACACCGATATGACGGAAACTAGGGCGGCAAGAGTGGAACAAAACACCAGGCATAAGGCCGAGCCTTCCACCCTTTACCAAGTATATAGATGCATTAATTAAATAAGATATATTGTGATATCCCAACAAGTAAACATGTTCCAGCAAGGAACAACGTCTCCATGTTCCAACAAGGAACAAACTTCATCTTCACCTGCAACTAGCAACGCTATAAGAGGGGCTGAGCAAAGCGGTAACATAGCCAAACAACGGTTTGCTAGGAAGGGTGCAAAAGGTTAGAGGCTGACATGGCAATTGGGATGGCTTGATAAACAGGTAATAGGTAGCGCAGCATAGCGATAGAACGAAGCAACTAGCATAGCAATGATAGTAGTGAGATCCAGGGTAGCGGTCATCTTGCCTGAAATCCCGCAAGGAAGAAGAACGAGTCCATGAAGAAGACGAACGGATGAAGCCGAACCAAGCGTAGACGAACGATTCCTCACGATCGCAACGAAACGGGAACTAACAAGAAGAAGCACACAACAAGGTAAACACACCACACATGAACATGACTAGATGCGCAACAAACATGATGCATGACAAATCTAGATGAAGCTACTCATGGCAAGAGATGATGCAAACAAGAGCAACACATCAAAGCAAGTTTAAATGAGGCCGGGAACAACATATAACAATTCCGGTAAGTCCTCATATGCAAATTTCGAAATTGGTCCAGACCTGAATAAACCTTATGTTCAAGTTGTTAAACAGAAATTTAAGATGCACCATGATGATCTACACGAAATTCTAGTCAAGTTACATATAAAGTTCATTAGATTCAGAGCTACGGCTTAGAAGATATGAGCAAAACAAGTTAAACATGGCATTGATGCAAAATGCACCCAAACATCAAGCAAACACCTCAAAACAAGGATGCAACATGATAATATGAAACTACATGCAAAATCAAGCAAGTTTCATATAGAGCACACTCAAAACGGAGCAACGGTTCAACACATACACTCTATACAAGTCATAGCAACAATCTGTCCATAACATCAAGTAGGCATATTGCAAGCATCAAAACAATATGCTACAGCACCTCAATAAGAAAACAAAAGGCATGGTCATGATGTATAGGTAAAGCATTACAAAACATGAACACTGAGCTATCTCCAGAAACAACTAGAACATGCTCAAAATGACATGACAAGATTGCAAATAATAACAGTTTCAGACTTTCCAGAAAATAACATCAGGTTGCAATGTTTAGAGCTATGAAACAACACGCTACAGGAACTTATCATGTCAAACAAAGGCATGGCATGAATCTACTCAAAGCATAGAACAAAAGTCCCTTACTGACCATAAGCCAAAAGGGATCAGAAAATAAGATGGCACCCATGTAAACATGGAAAGTAATATTACAGATTTAAACATGGCAGGAACAACGATAAGTAGGCATGTTGGTGAGCTTGAACCACTCACCACAGAGCAATACATGGCATGGCAAGGCAACCAACAGCAATAATACATGGCATAGAAGCTATACATGGCAAGAACAACATCATAGCATGCAAGGATCAACTACAACAACCTTGGCAAAATTGAATAACGTATAAACAATCTGCCAGGAACATTTTATAGCAAAAGTAGAGCTCGATTGACTCAAGATATGGCACTCCATAATTGCAAACAAGGGCATGGATGGATAGAGCAATACATGTAGAACAAAACATCCTTACTGAAGTATCTCAAAATATGCATGGATCTCTCTGTAGCATCAAGTTAATATGGCATAAAAATATCAGCAAAACAGGGCTGAAAAAAACAACATCAGGAAGCCTACTTTGCATGCTTGTGCTAGTCACCACATTGATCACAAAAATACATGGCATACACCCCTGGAAATATGGCATGGCATATTACAAAACACATGTAGGACTCAAGTTCATAGGATGCACACATCAATCATGGCAAAACTGACAAAAGTGCAAGTTCTGATAAGAATCAGAAACTAACATCACATAGCCCTCTTCTAACAGCATTTCGGGCATCAAGATGTGCTCAAATGAAAATGATGCAATGAGATGAAATGATCTACTCTACGAGGCGAACATTTTGACATATTACACGCGCAAAACGGAGCAACGATGATAGAGTTATGATGCAATGAAAATGGAACAAAATGTTGACAGAATCGGGACTTAGGCAAAATCTCGGGGTCAACCTTGGATCCAGATTCGCACGGTTTACGAGGCACGTCGGAGATGGATGTGATGGTGGCCGGAGTTGGTGGGGATCGCCGGATCCGGGGTGGCGGAGGCCGGAGAGGCGAGGGCGAAGCTCGCCGGAGCGGGCGCCAGCGCCCGGCTGAGCAGCGGGCGGCGCTGGGTCGGGTCTCTACCGACCTGCTTCGGGCGAAAGCGGGCGGCGACAAGGCGGTTGTGGCGGCGCCGGCGAGCCCATGGCGGCGGGGACGGTGTGGCGGGCGGCGGGAGGCGCCGGCGAGGAGGCGCTGGCGGCGGGCGAGGGTCGCCGAGGAGGCGGCGAGGCGCTGCAAGGCGCAGCTGGCCGGGCGAAGCTCGCGGGCGGCGCGAAGTCACGGACGCGGCGGCGGCCGGTTCGGGCCCGGCGGGCGGGCGGGCGCGAATGGCCCCGGGCGATCTGGCGGCGCGGGCGCGGGAGGAGAGAGAAGGGCGCTGAGGTGGCGGCGCGTGAGTGGAGGAGGGAGGCGGCGGCGCTGACGTGGCGGCGCCCTATTGCCCGGGCGACGTGGCTGTGAGGCGGCGGACATGTGCGTCGGTGGGGAAGAAGCGTCCGGCGGCGGCGGGGAAGGTTAGGGTATGTTTTGGACTGCGCGAAAAATCCGGGTGCACTCATATTTATAGATAGAGGGAGCTAGGAGAGTCCAATTGAGGAGCGGTTTTCGGCCACGCGATCGTGATCGAACGACCGAGAACATGGAGGGGAGTTAGGTGGGTTTTGGGCCACTTAGAAAGGGAGTTGGGCTGCAACAAAGAGGCTTTTGCGGTTACCGGTTAACCGCTGGAGTACCAAACGACCTCCAAATGATCGAAACTTGACAGCGGTCACGGTGCTATACCAAGGCCGCTTGACAAACCTCGGTCCATTCCGAGACCGTTCAACACCCGCACATGAAAAGAGGTAAAAGGGGGCGCCGGGAGACATAGGAGTGCCGGATTGCAAAACGGACAACGGGGAAAATGCTCGGATGCATGAGACGAACACGTATGCAAAATGAAATGCACATGGTGACATGATATGAAATGCAGATGATGACATGGCAAAGTGCAACACGCAAGCAAATGACATGGCAACGACGGCGAATAACTGGAAGACACCTAGCGCATCGAATCCGGGGCGTTACAACACTCCTCCACTAACAAGAGATCTCGTCCCGAGATCTTAGGACCGAGACGGAAAAGAAAAAGGGATGAGGTGAAACAAGAACTCAAAAGAAGAAGCAAAGAATCGAGAGCACACGAAAAGAAGAGAGTAATGACGAGAATCGACGAGAATCAAAGGTTCACGGAAATAGATAGGCTATGAAAGCACTCTTTCCAACCGGAGTGGTTAGAATGAGAAAGAAACGAATAAGACTGAAAGGATTTAGGCAGCACACCGGTTGAACAAGTTAAGAATAGAACATGAACTTGAGAGGATGGAATGATACTTGATGAAGACATGACACAAAACATCCGGAAAGAATTGAAAAAGCTGAATGAAAAGAACGGATAAGAATATGACAACTTGTGCCACGAATGAAATAGAAAGCATCTTTAGAAGGAAGGTTATAACGAGTTGTTGAGAAAATCAACAACGAAAAGAATAAGATTGTTGTGGACTTATGGAAAACATCTCAAAATTATAAGGTGATAACCTACCACCAACGGAAATGATTGGATAGCTGAGAAGAACGAAGAAAAGCAAAACTCCACTTCAAAAGAATATGGATAATTAATTGCACTTCGAGATGAGAAGAAAAGATACTTGAACTCCACCAACTAGAATCTTGATGAACTCTTGAAAGAATGAATTAAATCATGAAGAACCACCGTGAAGAACTCCGGTAACAAAAGGATGATGAGATAGAAATGAAGGATGAAAGAATAAAGATGAGCTTTGCGGTGATTTAGATGGAGGTTCCGAAGAAATGGCCGAGGAAACTGAACTCCGGATAAGAAAACACTTGGAACTAGAATTTATTCCTCAAGAACAAACTCCGAAGGAAGAGATTAATCACTTTGAGGAAATAAGAATAAGATTTATTGTATGCTTATCCTCCATCAAATTAAATTGATGACAAGCAACGGATTTTTGCATACTACTTATTCTTCTTGAAAAAATGATTACAGATAGAGATATAGCGCAAACTTGAGAAGGTATTGATGGAACCACCGGTGGGATTTGGAAACAACAAATGAATTGATATGATAAAGAAGGAAGTGAAATCTTGAACGAACCACCGTAAGAATTCGGAATGACTGATGAAAAGAAATAATCACCGGGAAGAATTAGAGAAGCACGGAGATACTTGAGGGAATTAAAATGCAAGAGAACAAAGAGATCATGAGCTGATTAAAGAACACTTGAACGAGGCGCCGGAAGAAATATAGAAACGAACGGAGCTGAGAACTTTGAACGAAGAAATATCCCGAAAAGATGACCTCCGGATGATCGAGACGGAAAACAACTCCTGAAATACTCCGGATGGGTAAGAAAAAAAATCTGACAAACGGAATAATATGAGAGGATAACATGAAGCTAGAACCACGAATCTCCGGGAGAACGGACAAGATTTAAGAGAAACTCTTCTTCGGTCTTCGAATGATGACGAGAAACACCACCAAAATTGTTGAGAAACTCCGAAATAATGAAAAAGAGGAAAGGTAGAACCCGAGATGAAAAGAATTTGAAAGCGATATTGGAGATGGCATCTGACTGATAAAATTCATTTTTACGTCAGACTTGAAAAGAATTTAGGATAACTCCGGTTAATTAGAAGAGTCAGGTAAGATCCTGGGAAAAGACCTGTGGGTTAGGGCCCACAAAAAGAAAACACCGTTGGAAAGGGATGTTGAACAGATAGATGATGCACCGGAACAATTGAAATATTTAAATGAGGTGACAACCTCGAATTAATTGGAACACAGACAAATCTCCTGAGATATCTTCCGAACTCCGGAAGGATAAACTGGCGAGAGACGAACGAGCATGGAAAACACTTGAGCTGAGGAAAAGAATATGATCAACCGAAAAACTTGAATTGAGTGCACCGGAAAAGAAAGAGATGAAGAATGACGAACTAGACGAAAATTCACCGTTTGAAATGATTGAGGGAAGATCAAGAGGCTCCACACGAATGAAATTTATGGTCGAAGAAACTCGAACTCCGGAATAATAGGGTGGGAGGCGGAAAAACAAAGGCAACTTGGAAGGGAAAACCGACGAATATCTTGAAGAGGAAACACCGGTTGAAATCATGGAGGAAAGAAGGCAAAGACTTCACACGAGTAGAATGGATACTCGATTACGGACTCCGGTTCCGAGAAGAAGATGGGTGGGCGGGTGGGAAAAAACAAGGACAACTTCGGACAAGGAAAACAACGACGTCGGTGGAAGAACCGAGATTGAACCCAAAGATGAAGAGGGTCGAGTCGACTTGACGAGAAATGCACCGGATAAAAAGAGATGAGAACCAACGATCGGAAAATCAACTGCGTGATCCTAAAAAAAAATTTGAAGGGGAAGAGGAGTAATTCAAAACACCTACGCCACGATTCCTCACCAGAGAGCGACGAAGGCGAGGAGTAAAAGAATTCCTACTCTCCGATATAACTAGACTCAGGAAACAGTTTTATTCTAGACTCAACATCGGCCAAACTACACGATCAATCAAGGGGGCTCCTAGGGTCGGTCGAGGCTCTGATACCAACTTGTAACGCCCAATATGCGACCCTATCCAAAAGGAACTCGAGGGTCCCACCAAGGATAGACCCGCATATTGGAAACGCTTTTGCAAGGTGGATATCATTACATCAACATTACATAATAGTGGGGATACATACATAAGGCACGAATGCCACAAGAATACATCAACAGCATATACAAGATCAACATCCGACTACGGATGAAACATAAACAGAAACACAAACGACATCCACCCTGCTAGCCCAGGCTGCCGACCGAACCTATCCCCGATCAAGAAGAAGCGAAGAAGAACTCCAATACAAGCAAACATCGCTCTCGCGTCATGAGCATCGCAAACCTGTACCTGCAACTGGTGGTTTAGTAATCTGTGAGCCACGAGGACTCAGCAATCCCATTACCATGGGTATCAAGACTAGCAAAGCTTAATGGGAAAGGAAGGGATAAAGTGGTGAGGTTCCAGCAGCGGCTAAGCATATATGGTGGCTAACATACGCAAATGAGAGCGAGAAGAGAAACAAAGGAACGGTCGTCAACTAGTAATGATCAAGAAGTGATCCTGAACTCCTACTTACGTCAGACATAACCCAGGAACCGTGTTCTCCTGTCGATCAACCCCGAAAAGAGACACTCACGGTTACGCACACGATTGGTGTATTTTAATTGAGATCAACTTCGGGTTTTCTACAACCGGACATTAACAAATTCCCATCTGCCACATAACCGCGGGCACGGCTTTGAAAGTTTATACCTGCAGGGTGTCCCAACTTAGCCCATGATAAGCTCTCGCGATCAACGAATGATATTCCTTCTCCCCGGGAAGACCAGATCAGTCTCGGAATCCCGGCTACAAGACATTTCACAGCAATAAAACAAGACCAGCAAGACCGCCCGATGCGCCGACAATCCCGATAGGAGCTGCACATATCTCGTTCTCGTGGCAACACCGGATGAGACTAGCTACGAGTAAAACCAACCCTCGGGTTGCCTCAAGGTGGCCCCCAAGCAGCTCGGTTCGGGCCAGCACTTAGTGAAGCACCGTCCGGGGGCTAATAAAGATGACCCTCGAGAGAGCGACTCCCAAGGAAAAGGTAGGTGGTGGTGAGGCAAATGGTAAAACCAAAGTTGGGCCTTCTTTGGACGAGTCTTATCCAAAGCAAACTGTCAAGGGGTCCCATAAATCACCCGACCGCGTTAGGGACGCAAAATCCGAGAACATAACACCGATATGACGGAAACTAGGGCGGCAAGAGTGGAACAAAACACAGGCATAAGGCCGAGCCTTCCACCCTTTACCAAGTATATAGATGCATTAATTAAATAAGATATATTGTGATATCCCAACAAGTAAACATGTTCCAACAAGGAACAACGTCTCCATGTTCCAACAAGGAACAAACTTCATCTTCACTGCAACTAGCAACGCTATAAGAGGGGCTGAGCAAAGCGGTAACATAGCCAAACAACGGTTTGCTAGGAAGGGTGCAAAAGGTTAGAGGCTGACATGGCAATTGGGATGGCTTGATAAGCAGGTAATAGGTAGCGCAAAGCATAGCGATAGAACGAAGCAACTAGCATAGCAATGATAGTAGTGAGATCCAGGGTAGCGGTCATCTTGCCTGAAATCCCGCAAGGAAGAAGAACGAGTCCATGAAGAAGACGAACGGATGAAGCCGAACCAAGCGTAGACGAACGAATCCTCACGATCGCAACGAAACGGGAACTAACAAGAAGAAGCACACAACAAGGTAAACACACCACACATGAACATGACAAGATGCGCAACAAACATGATGCATGACAAATCTAGATGAAGCTACTCATGGCAAGAGATGATGCAAACAAGAGCAACACATCAAAGCAAGTTTAAATGAGGCCGGGAACAACATATAACAATTCCGGTAAGTCCTCATATGCAAATTTCGAAATTGGTCCAGATCTGAATAAACCTTATGTTCAAGTTGTTAAACAGCAATTTAAGATGCACCATGATGATCTACACGAAATTCTAGTCAAGTTACATATAAAGTTTATTAGATTCGGAGCTACGGCTTAGAAGATATGAGCAAAACAAGTTAAACATGGCATTGATGCAAAATGCACCCAAACATCAAGCAAACACCTCAAAACAAGGATGCAACATGATAATATGAAACTACATGCAAAATCAAGCAAGTTTCATATAGAGCACACTCAAAACGGAGCAACGGTTCAACACATACACTCTATACAAGTCATAGCAACAATCTGTCCATAACAGCAAGTAGGCATATTGCAAGCATCAAAACAATATGCTACAGCACCTCAACAAGAAAACAAAAGGCATGGTCATGATGTACAGGTAAAGCATTACAAAACATGAACACTGAGCTATCTCCAGAAACAACTAGAACATGCTCAAAATGACATGGCAAGATTGCAAATAATAACAGTTTCAGACTTTGCAGAAAATAACATCAGGTTGCAATGTTTAGAGCTATGAAACAACACGCTACAGGAACTTATCATGGCAAACAAAGGCATGGCATGAATCTACTCAAAGCATAGAACAAAAGTCCCTTACTTACCATAAGCCAAAAGGGATCAGAAAATAAGATGGCACCCATGTATACATGGCAAGTAATATTACAGATTTAAACATGGCAGGAACAACGATAAGTAGGCATGTTGGTGAGCTTGAACCACTCACCACAGAGCAATACATGGCATGGCAAGGCAACCAACAGCAATAAGACATGGCATAGAAGCTATACATGGCAAGAACAACATCATAGCATGCAAGGATCAACTACAACAACCTTGGCAAAATTGAATAACGTATAAACAATCTGCCAAGAACATTTTATAGCAAAAGTAGAGCTCGATTGACTCAAGCTATGGCACTCCATAATTGCAAACAAGGGCATGGATGGATAGAGCAAGACATGTAGAACAAAACATCCTTACTGAAGTATCTCAAAATATGCATGGATCTCTCTGTAGCATCAAGTTAACATGGCATAAAAATATCAAGAAAGCAGTACTGTAAACAACAACATCAGAAGCCTACTTTGCATGCTTGTGCTAGTCACCACATTGATCACAAAAATACATGGCATACACCCCTGGAAAGATGGCATGGCATATTACAAAACACATGTAGGACTCAAGTTCATAGGATGCACACATCAATCATGGCAAAAATGACAAAAGTGCAAGTTCTGATAAGAATCAGAAACTAACATCACATAGCCCTCTTCTAACAGCATTTCGGGCATCAAGATGTGCTCAAATGAAAATGATGCAATGAGATGAAATGATCTACTCTACGAGACAAACATTTTGACATATTACACGCGCAAAACGGAGCAACGATGACAGAGTTATGATGCAATGAAAATGAAACAAAATGTTGACAGAATCGGGACTTAGGCAAAATCTCGGGGTCAACCTTGGATCCAGATTCGCACGGTTTACGAGGCACGTCGGAGATGGATGTGATGGTGGCGGAGTTGGTGGGGATCGCGGATCCGGGTGGCGGAGGCCGGAGAGGCGAGGGCAGCTCGCCGAGCGGGCGCCGCTGCCCGGCGTGGCAAAGCAGGCGGCAGCGAGGTCGGGTCCTCCCGACCTGCTTTCGGGCGAAAGGGCGGCGGCTGACAGGCGGCAGGCGGCGCTGGCGAGCCCATGGCGGCGGGGACGGTCTGGCGGGCGGCGGTGCGGTGGCGGCGGGAGGCGCCGGCGAGGAAGGGTCATGGGCGGCGGCGAGGGTCGCCGGGAGGCGGCGGAGGCGCTGGCCGAGGCGCAGCGCCGAAGCTCCGCGGGCGGCGCGAAGTCGCTGGATCTGGCCAGCTGGCCCGGGCGGCCCGGCGGCCAGGCGGGCTCATGATGGGCCCCTCGAACTGGCGGCGTGGCGCGGGAGGAGAGAGAAGGGCGCTGAGGTGGCGGCGCGTGAGTGGAGGAGGGAGGCGGCGGCGCTGACGTGGTGGCGCCCTATTGGCCGGGCGACGTGGCTGTGAGGCGGCGGACATGTCCGTCGGTGGGGAAGAAGCGTCCGGCGGCGGCGGGGAAGGTTAGGGTATGTTTTGGACTGCGCGAAAAATCCGGGGGTGCACACATATTTATAGATAGAGGGAGCTAGGAGAGTCCAATTGAGGAGCGGTTTTCGGCCACGCGATCGTGATCGAACGACCGAGAACATGGAGGGGAGTTAGGTGGGTTTTGGGCCACTTAGAAAGGGGAGTTGGGCTGCAACAAAAGAGGCTTTTGCGGTTACCCGGTTAACCGTTGGAGTACCAAACGACCTCCAAATGATCTGAAACTTGACAGGCGGTCTACCGGTGCTATACCAAGGCCGCTTGACAAACCTCGGTCCATTCCGAGACCGTTCAACACCCGCACATGAAAAGAGGTAAAAGGGGGCGCCGGGAGACATAGGAGTGCCGGATTGCAAAACGGACAACGGAGAAAATGCTCGGATGCATGAGACGAACACGTATGCAAAATGAAATGCACATGGTGACATGATATGAAATGCAGATGATGACATGGCAAAGTGCAACACACAAGCAAATGACATGGCAACGACGGCGAATAACTGGAAGACACCTGGCGCATCGAATCCGGGGCGTTACAAGTGAGCAAGAAACAAAATGCAAAAGGTAGCCATTTCATTATCATCTCTGCATTCATCTCTAAATTACACTGTCAGCTCCGCACGGATGATGCTCCGGCATTCAAAATAGAGAGAAAAAGGGAAATTCCCCAGCATGACAGATGCTCCAGCTTGAGTTCCATAGACTACTAGAGAGGTGACAGGTAATAGCAACTTGTTGTTTCGGTTAAAAAATATGTAGCATGCACATGGACCCAGAAAATCCTAAAAAACTAGCAAGGTCTTGTTCTGATTGACATCACCTACGAGCTTTTCAACAAGGCTTGGAACTCTTCCGCTGAGTTGAGCATGTTTTGAGGGTGGTTAAAAAGCTTCGCTGCAATGAATGTTCGGAATTGAGCAATGACCTCGTGTCCTGAGCATACAAAAGAAAAATAAAAACACGATGAGAAACTAGCAGGGGGAGGAACGGTGGTGAGATTCATATTCGCGAAGCGATACTAGTGTTGCAGAGAGTATGTTTACTACTAGTGTTGCAGAATAAATTGTTCAAAAGATAATTATGCACATGATATTTAACTACTAGTCTTGTATAGCAAATGGGTCATACCATGTTGAATGGCTTCATCCCTCTGGCAGTTAGATTCTCCATGTATAGAATAGAAAAGAACCCACAATCAAACCTGCCACAAAAATGGATAGGAACAAAAACAGATAAAGTTGCTTCATGAAGCAAACGTAAAAGTTGTGGATGGGCACATGAAAAAAAGAAATGAGAAAGAATAATATGTTTTGACTATTACGGGTACCCGCTTGGTCATGCTTCCATGGGTTTCGTTCTCTGACTAGAGTTTTGAAGTTTGTTATCTGCACATTTGATATCGGAAAGAAAGATATAAAAGATGACACAGGGGTATCTTTTTTATAGGTACCACAACATCAATTTGATACAAGAAGGAAAATGATCAAAATGATGGAAGGGGTGTAGCACCCATACCAGATTGCAACATGGATGCTCAAGGATGCTAAGGTAGTGAGGGTCATCACTCCTGCAGTCAAATACATTGAATTGTTTTTGCATCAAATTTGCAACCACAACTCCCTATTGTCCATTCTGTACAATGGTGAAGAACAACTGCAAAATTAACAACGAGATAATTAAGAAACCGAAGAATGTTACGCTAAGATAGCTTTGCACTATACACGATATGCAAACAAAAGTTTTACTTGATCATGTTTCGCGATGTAGTTTTTATCACAAGAGCTCTCGAAATCTTTGATGCAAGAACGTGTATGAAATGAACTTGGCTCCACAGCAGCAAGCTTAGACTATATAAAAACAAACGATTGATGAGAATGAACGTTGCAGGCAGAAACTCAAGTGAGAAAGGAAAAAAAGGTTGGTTGACTCACAGTCGTATGCAGCGAGAATGCAAACTTCCTTGGCTTTCTTGAGCTGCATGTTCTCGATGTTGAAACTTTCAATGTATAGTGACATCACCTCATTGTTCAAATGTGCGTGCTTTTTTAGCCCGCCGTTGAAATGTTTGAAAGAAATCTCAAACCAACCTATCCTGATGAATGGAAGGCTACATGTTGCAAACAAAATAGTGGCTCGATTAGAGGTGAAAAATGGATGGAGATTTTTTCTCAAATGGAAGTAGAACACTTACAGAGGCTTGCCTTCGGGTGGGTCCTTCATCTGGTACTTGGCACAACAGTATTGCTTGTATATGGCATCGTCTGAAGCATAAACTTTAATCTTATTCATCTTCTTCAACTTGGGCACACTTTCTGGTGATGTTGCAGCTCTCTTAAGTGTGGGCTTCTTCTCATCAAGGTTGCGCCCACTATTGACTTCAACCACCACCTCCTCTCTTTGTCTCATCAACACCGCTTCTGCCAAATTAAAAGAAGAGAAAGAAAAGTGAGAAATGGTTTGGAGCATGGATGTACTAAGTTGCGGAACATTTCTCGAGCAGGACAAACTAAAAGAAAACTTTTCAACCTGCATGGCCTATAGAAATTGAGGGACATGTTGCGAGAGGAGTCACATCAAAAACTGCACCAACTGAAGCAGCAGGAGATTCATCAAACAAAAGGCTTCTCATGTGAATCGCCAAAAAGGAGTCCAAATCTGAACCAAAGGATCGTGTAGGGGAAAACTGGACTTGAGAACTTCCTGAAACAGTAAAATAATCATCACTGTCGGGTTTGAACAAACCTAATGAAGTCCCATCTTCAAGTGTCCATGGTCTCCTTGTCAGATTCACAAATGGGAAGCTTGGGCTGCGAGGGGACTTCTGTTCAGTCCCTTGCCACTGTTGTGACCATTGACATTGTCGTGATCATTGCCATTGTTGTGATCACTCATCTTGGGTGGGGCAATATTGTTTTGACCAACTTCCACTGCTGGATCACTACTCTTTGCACCATCCGGTTGCTTGGGTTGTTGCGGAGATAGTTCAGTGGCAGTGGCATCAGTCATGCATGCAGTCCCATGCGCACCAACAAAGATGTTGGGCTGATGCGTAAATGGTTCGGTGGCAGTGGCATCAAACATGCCTGTAGGAAAAGCTCCTAGTACACTCAAAGTGACATATGCACCTTGATCTTTATGCTGACGACTCTTGGATTTAGCTTTGTGTGCCTTAGACAACATTAGGCCCATGCACTTGTATTACATGCCCTACAACACCCTCCCAAATGATTTGAACGCAGCATTAAGTTCTGTAGCATGAAGCTCTTTATGCTTGTTGTATATGACTTGCAAATGTTGGGGCATCTATAATGCACAGAAAAAAAAAGACATTAGTTGTGAGAGGGTAAGTTGTTATTTGACATGGCAGTCAAGCAAGATGCAGTATGAGTTGCGAAAAAGATCATCCACCTCTAACTCCTCGAATGTACGAAATGTGTGGAGCCACTCCTCCGAAGAGCCGCACACATCATCACCACTGTTTGTGTTAGCTAGAGGCGGCTCATGCACATGCTCTGCACTGTCATTGGTCCCCTCCATACCAGCCTGAGGTGGACCATTGGCTCCCACTTGTACACTAGCTAGCTTGCATGTGGGAGCTCTCCGGCAAATCCAGAGTGTGTGTTGCACCTGCAACAGCACCACCTTGGTCACTGATTTTTGGCCGCTCCTTTGTGCCACTTCCTTGGACGGTTCCTTGGGCCTGTTGATCTATATATGACATAAACTCAGTTGTTGCATAAGGTATACTGGTGCTAAACTGCATTTCAAAAACAATATCACAAACAAATGTAAAACAATTCATACTTGCAACGGAAAGGGTCTTCTAGATGAAACAAAAAAATATGAAAGCGATGTATTCAGTTTGAATAACTTATTGGTCCCTTCCCAAAACCATTGTCCAGGGTGTCGACTGCAACAACAGCGGTGAAGTCCATTTCATGAATAAAACAAACCATTGTCTAGGGTGTCGACTGCAACAACAGCGGTGAAGTCCATTTCATGAACAAAACAAAAGCTTGTGGCAGCGAGTAGTTGATGGTATGATGAACTATGCATTCTCTTGGCTCATCAAGGTGGACCATGTAAACTACCTGCAAAAAGACACGAAAAAAGAAAAGGAACATCAGCGCCTGAAAAAAGTTTGTTGTCCCAGAAAAGAAGAGGGAATGTTACAGGAATGAAGGGCTATACCGGAAGCATTGGTAGATAACCGCCAATGAAGAATTTCCCATTATTATCATTCCTCTTATCCTAATATTTTTTAACTTCTCTCATCACATCACACAAAATATGCTTGTCCCACTCGAACTCATGGACCACACTCATGTCTCGTAAGGTGTGTGGAGATATTCTAGAGGCACCATGTTTCCTGTCCCAGGAGCAAGACCAAAGCTAGGTAAAATAAAACCTATGACCTCTCGATGGTCTCCTCATCGTCATCATCTACTTTTGATATAACAACTACTGTGGCGACTATTGGAGCCCTTTCACCATCCAAATAAACTTCAGGAAATCTGCTTTGCTCCTCTTGCCGAATTCTACCGGTCTGCTACCAGATGGGACATTGAAAATCTTCTTAACCATGTCTCTTGTAAAATAGATCTCCTTGTTGTCATTTATCCTCTAGTACAGCAAAAAAAAAGTAAATGTTGCAAAAAAAAAAGGGAAAAGGGTGTTATGCAACATACACAAAAAGGAAAAAATGACAAAAAGAAACAAAAAACATACTTGGGCAGATGCTTCTTAGTGTCAATCCTCATAACTATGAAATCGAGAAGCCCTTCTAGAGGAGGAACAAAAGGAGAGATGTATATCAAATCCCCGAAACTAGACTTGTTTATTACATTATTCTTCTTCCATTTGATGGCATTGGCTATGTCGTGTAGCCGCTTTGCCGACCATCGAGTTTAGTAGATGGGCATGCTGCGAAACAAACAAAAATGAAAAAAGGATGCTATGATCATGCATATCTAGTGATGTAAGAATGAAAAGTATTGAAACTAGTGGAAAATTGCAGAGATATGCAAGATTCAGAAACATTAGCTAATTCAAGCATGCCTAACTAATTTCAAAACATAACCTAATTACCCTGTCTTTATGAGCTACAGGAAATGCAATACCAAAAATTCAGAAAAACATGAAGCTAATTCAAGCAAAGTCCAGCTAATTTCAGAAGCATAAGCTAATTTTTTTTTCCTGTGCTATAAGCTACAAGAAATGCAGTACAAGATTCCTGTAGCTCATAAAATTTTGTAGCATAGGTTAACAACATAGCCAAAATGCTACAAAGCTATAAAATCTATGAGCCACAAAGGTAGTATGAGCTACAGAAGCTATGAGCTACAAAACTACAGAAATAAAACAATTCTACAACACATGCATGACTATGATTTTCAGGGATCCAGTGCAAAAATTCAGTACCACATCGAACCAAACAATCGTATGGGAACATCCACTTTGAAATCCATGCAGCACAACCTCTGCTTCCATGTGCAAAATTCAGAACTCTGCAAACGCATGTACAAAAACTCTCCAACACAACTTCTGCAAAAATCCAAGCCGGCGACCAGGCTAGCTAGTGCTCTACTACTACACAGACGACTCCTATCCATACTACATCGGCGACATCCCCTCATACTACACCGGCAACCCCTCTTGTACGCTGCCGCCAAACCATCACCACAAGGGGGAGCGCCACCACAAGCATCGTGTAGCCGCCGACTAGAGCACAAATATTCATGCGGAAGGCATAGAGGAGAAATCGCAGGGGAGCACCACCATCACCGTCTACCCACATCGGCCAGAAATGAGGGCAAGGGATCTCTGATCGTACCTGCTTGAGTCATCGTCGGCCACCACCGATCCTGAACCCGTCGTCGTCGCCCAACGCCCTGAGCTGACGGCCTCGTCACCCTCCTAAATCCAGCTTTTGTCGCCCTCCCAGCCAGACAAGCCCATGCTGCTGCGGGATGAAACCCCCTTCTGTTAACAAGTCGCAGAAACGTTTGTGTTAAATCAAAAGACGAGTTGAAGGAAACGGACACGGCTACTGCAGATGCGGGGATGCTCTGGATCGTCTAATCATCATACGATCCAACGGATACGGAGCCGACAGACGCGCGCCCTCGATCGCTCGATTGAAGGTAAGCTTTTCCCATTTATAAATTTTATGATGAATATTTTTTATAATCTGTATTTTCTCAAATTCATGATCTTTTTAATTCGAGAACATTTTCAAAATATCTAAGGAATATTTTTATTTTTTGGAAAGGTGCCAACATTTTTAATTCTTGGATTTGTTTAATTCATGACTTTTTAAAAATAAACTAACCTTTATTTTTTAAAATTGATGAACATACTTTAATAGCAACGATTATTTTTACATGATTTAGTTTAACATACATGTTTTTAAGTTCTCCATGATACGTTTTTCTTTTTAAAAGTGATTAGCATTCTCTTCTAAATATGCGAAGAACATCTCTTGATGAAAAATAAATAAAGAAGTCGGCTCAAAACCAATTGGCCTAAGCACATACCATGTGCAGCATGGGCCGCTGTCCATACAAAAACAGAAGGAATGTAGAGACCCCTTCCCATATGCTATTCATACAAAAGTCGATGACCGTAATTAAAAACCTAGATGAACAGTCAATGTTGGAAAAGGAGAAAGTCTTTTTTCTGATAAAGAGTGGATTTTATTGACTCAGAATGAAGCATCAAGAGGATACAAACACAATGACCACACATCCAATCTCTGCATAGCTAGAATGCACATGGCAACACCAACGCACACAGAAAAATTCCTCAGCAAATAGCAAAGTCAAATAAACCAAAACTATGCATAGACGATGAAGACAAACCTAAAGCGATCAGATCTGCAATCAGCAAGCTATAACAAAGACCATATCAACACCAACCAATTCAATAACAACACACGGACAATGAAGTTCCTCAACAACAACGCCTTCAGAAAGGGAGCAACGCTTATGCGTCACCGTCACCGGATCCAACCACCAAAGGCAAGAATCTAGGTTTTCACCCTGAAGAATCAGTTCGAGCAAAACCGAGCAATGCCTTCAACACGGTAACGACTTAATATCACCATTGCTAGGTATAACCAACTCAGGTCAGACCTAGGCTTTCACCCCGGACCTCGAGACCAGAAGCTCGAGTAGCACAACCGTCGACATCAGGCATGTGTTATGACCACCACTTTTTCGTGATCCCAACAACAAAATGCGATGTGCACCAACGCTGCTGCACCATCATCCTCTGCGTCAAGCCGTCTTTTATAGTTTGCATCTCACCATTGAAGTAAAACATCTGATCTGAAGGAAGGAACCTTCACAATGACCTTTCGATGGCCACCGCAAGAGAGAGCCCTACACAGGCCATCAGCCTAGGGGCCGACATAGCCGAAACCAGGACGTGAAAAGTAGATCTCCGTCACCGAAGCCTTGCTAGCCAGACAGTGTCGTCACTTGAGGATCGCCATGGGGAATCTGCACCGCCATCAAGAAATCGTCCCGCAGCAGGCCTGTTCGGACCCACCACGATCGATCCCAAGATTCGTCCATGGCGCTACCCATGCAGCCACCATGTCCGTTGTCGCTGTAGAAGAGACCCGGGGCCGCCGCCCTGGCGCCCGCGCTCCGCCGTGAGCAAGCCCCACAGCCGGAGCCCCACCGAGCCGCAGCCCACACATGCCCAGATCGCGCTCTGTACCACCCGCGTCACCTCGCCTCGTGCTGAGCGCCACAGCACCGGCAAGGACGAGAAGTCCCACGAGTAGCTATCGATCTGATGCGCTGTACAGCCGCTGCACCGGTCACCGCCATGTACGCCGCGCACCCAACAACAGGCCGCGCCGGAGGAAGATCCCGCCGCCGCCGGCCGCCAGCAGGCTTTGCCTAGCGGCATAAGCCAGCGGTGGCGAGGAGGAGATGCAGAGAAGGGAGTTCCAGCGATGGAGATCTAGTTCCGCCTGTGCCACCCGTGCGGGCGACGCGGGCGTCAGTTAGATGGGAAAGTTCTAGTGTGTCAGAAAAGGGAACGTCCCTAGTCAGGGCCACAACTTTCTGACGGGTCACTGCCTCGGTCCTCTCATCTTCCCCGTCTGGCTGCGTCAGGCCCCTCCCAATGCTCCACATGGTGTACGTGTCTGCAAGGACGGATCATGCGTAGTAAGAAACGATGATGTGAAAGAAATTAAAGAGAAGAGAGAACGTTATGATGACCTAAGAGGAAGCAGTGCAAGACGCGACCCCTATGTAAAACGACTACCAACCAATGAGCGAAGGAGTTTAATTATTAAACAATTCAATGAAAGGAGCTTAGCTACAAAAGCTAAGCAACTATGCATTAGGAAGACTAGTTGTTAAGATATTTAATACACTTAGCACCTCATGTAAGCACTTTTGCATTGGTAGTAG
Source organism: Aegilops longissima (assembly GCA_021605205.1). NCBI lineage: Eukaryota > Viridiplantae > Streptophyta > Magnoliopsida > Poales > Poaceae > Aegilops > Aegilops longissima. The sequence goes on from CM038682.1 coordinate 608,014,688, forward strand.
CCTCATCGGCCACAAGAGGAGTGGGGACACGTCCATCTCATTTTCTGTTCCTTAGGTTTCTTTTTTCTGGCAACATCGGCGAGGTGGGGGCCGAGGGCGTATTGGAATAAGGTCTCTTGAATCTCCCTCTACCTCGACGACGTTTGCTCTGTCGTCGACAAAGGGCATGTAGAGTTTGTGTCCTGGATATGCTGATTTCGTCCAGATCTTGACATTTGTTGTGTCTTTCAAGGAGACTATTGGTTTGCCATTGGTGCGGCGACTTCAACATCTTGTTTTGTGTTGCTTTGATCACAAGAAGCCATCAACTCAATTGGCTAGCAGCTCAGGTCACTTGTGCAAGGCCACGAGTTTGACATGTCGCAAGCTCACTCCTCTTCCATGTATTTTACGTCTCGCGTTTAAAAAAATAAGTTGCACCGTGCCGGTGGGCCGGATCAGTTGTGTGCGGAGCCTGCTTGTCGCGCTCTTATATGCTCTTATATGACGCAAAAGGTTCACACCAGACGTGCAAGGCGAAGTGCGTCATGCTCGTCCCCCACGGCCCTCATGGGGCTGGCCCACACAGTGGCACACTTTTTCTGTTTTTTGCAATTGTTATTTTACGTTTTTGTACTTTATTTTCCCCTTTTGTTTTTTCTCAGTTTTTTCTTTTATGTGTTTCACTTTTGTTTTTACATTTTAAATTTATGAACACTTTATAGAAAATCATCAACATTTCTAAATTTTATGATGATTTTTTATATAATCTGAATATTTATTAAAATTATAGATTTTTATTAATTCAAGAACATTTTAAAAATGTATGTGAAACATTTTCACTGAGAGATTTTTTTGTCATTTTGAACATTTTCTGAAAAGGAGTCAATATTTTATGTTTTTGGATTTGTTTAATTTATGATTTTTAATAAATTCAATATTTTAAAAAATCCATGAACATAGTTTAATAGTGATGAATTATTTTTTATACATGATTTAATTTTAAAACATATGTTTTTTAACTCTCCATGACATTTTTTTATTTTTAAAAGTGATTAGCATTCTCTTGTAACTGTAAAGAAATTTTTTTCATGAAAAATAAATAAATAAGTTGGCTCAAAAACAATAGGCCTAAGCGTATTCCATGTGCAGCATGGGCCGTTGTCCGTACAAGAACAGAAGGAATGTAAAAAACCGTTGCCCATATGCTATTCATACAAAAATCAGTGAATACATCTTCTTCTGTGTTGTTGATGACATGGTCTCTTTTCTCCAACTCTTTGAACTGGTGTTGATGGGTTACAAACCTGTACTACATGGGTGACACTCCAACTGATATTGCTTCAGTGATCTGTAGCTCTTATCTCAAGGGGCGAGTGATTATAGCGGTCTTAAAAACCTGATATGAACAGGGCGTTTGCATCTGCCCCTTTCCTTTACTGTTGACTCAGTGCAATTTTCAATCTTTGACATGCGGCGTACAATCGAAAGAAGAAGAAGGTTAGTATAATTTTCATTGTAATTCTATTTTTACTGGTCCTTCTGTGTCTAGTTACTTGTCTATTGTATGATTTTTATATTTCTTGATATTAATCAGATCTAAAATGCTCTTTTTAGTGTCCTTGTTGAAGAAACACCATATGAACAATATTTTTTTCGAAAAGGAGGATATATCCCCGATCTCTGCATCTGAACGATGCATGCAACCATTTTATTAATTATTCACCAAGACCTTACAAAGGTAATACATCAATAAGCCTGAAGCCACCATCTTGGCAACGCCTGTCGCTACTCCTATCCCCTTGATGAGGGGTGTCGAATGTCCGAGCCTAATACCAAACAGACATCGCACCAAAGCCTAACATCTAAAGCCGAATGTGCCATCCAAGCCACTACCTGGACTGGGTCACACACCGGTCCGGAGCACTCCCAGTGAGCACCACATGCGCATGCTGCAAGGGCCGTCACCTCCATCTTCCATCGATCCATCCTCAGAGCAGAACTGATGCATCGACCTTGCCAGGTCTCTCTTTCATCGATGCCACCACGACGCCAGACAGCGTCGCCCTCCTACGCGAGTCCGCCGCCACAAATCGGACTACGAGTCTCCACTGCGCCACGTTGCCGAGATACACCACTGTCAATGTGTAGGATGAAGCACCGCTCCACCAAAGATGTTGTCCACTGGTCCCTCGAGCCCGTGTACACCTCCGAGAATGACGCCCCTGAGGGGGGAAACGACACAAGAATGCCATCGTCACCCGATCTACTGATCTAGGGTTTCCCCCGGAGGTAGCAGATAGTGGCCTGGAACTTCTCAACAGCGATTCCTTCAAGAAGGAAACGACACAGATAGCGCCGCCATCGCCGGCCTTGACAACAGCCGAGAACAGGTTTTCACCGAGATCTGTTCCAATAACCTCCATCAACCGTCTTGTGCACGGGTCGTCCAACACCACGGCCGCCGCATCGCCCGTCACGAATCCACAGCCGCTGACACATCCTCCGCCTTCCCGAGGCCGCCGCCCCAGGATCCAGCCCTCGCTACCCGCCGGAGCTCGAAACCCCACCACGGAGCCACTGAGCCCCACCCCGCTGTGGCACGCCGCCCGCCGCAAACCAACGTCCGCGACTCCACCATGGAGCCGCCGAGCACTGCCCGCTAACGCGGCGCGCACCACATCGAGGGCCAATGAGGGTGGAGAAGCTAGATCTGGCCAAACCCGGCCAGGATCCGGCCTCTCCCCGCCCTGACGCCGCTCCCGCAACCCTGCATCTCGCCCGCGCTCTTGGCGATGTAGACAGGGTGTGCGCAACACCGCGGAGAGGGGGAGAAACAGCCCCACCGCCACCTTCCTTGGGGCACGCGCGGACTTCGCCGGCGGCCCCTCCAGCGGCAGCGAAGCGAGGGAGTGGGGGCCTGGCGGCAGCGGCGCTAGGTTTCTTGGATCGAGGGAGGAAGAGATGAGGGAGCGAGGGCCTCCGATGAACAAAAAAATGAGTAAGACAACTAAACCCACCGGCCCACTGTCCGGTGGGTGCACGATTCCTTATCTATTATGTGCATCGTGCATGGATTAGTCTGGGATGGACTAGTCACTACTAGGAAAAGGCCTACTAGTGGCGCACCAGTTTTGCCTACTAATGGCGCACTACTGGTGCGCCACTAGTACCACGCCACTAGTATTATATACTAATGACGCACCACGCCGTGCTCCATTAGTATAGACCAACATGCGCCATTAGTATGCCTCCCAGGAGGCCATATTTACCCATGTGCTTTGGCATACTAATGGCGCACTGCGGGGTGATGCGTCATTAGTATCCTTTGGCATACTAATGGCGCACTGTGTGGTGATGCGCCATTAGTATCCTTTGGCATAGTAATGGCGCACTTTAAGGTGATGCGCCATTAGTATGAATATTAGGTTTTATTTCTTTTACTTTTCTGATTTTTGCACAGGTTACAAAATATATTATTGGACAGAATATAGACAGCACCACACAGCAACAGCAGATTCATTGAATACAATAGAAGATTAGTCTCCGAATACAATTCATCATATTAGTCTCCGAATTCAAAAGACCGAACAAAGATAAAACATTAAAAGTCTCGAGGCCGCGAGTAGCGAGTTTGTCTTCACATTACAAGTCGATATCGATCATCTAAACTACTATCACATAGAAGAGAGTTGCGGTCATCACGATGAGCATCATCGCGATGAAACTGGTCTTCATTCGGTTCCTCCAACACTCCCTCCTCTCTCCCGCTAGATAGCGGGCGTATCTAGATTCCGCCTTCGCCCTAGTGGTGTACCTTTTGTAATTGTTACCGCTGAAACGGTGAACCTGTCTCTGACACTCCTCCCAGTCGTCGTAGACTCCGGGAACCTTACCCTTGTACACGACATACGACGGCATCCCTATGCACAAGCCAAACAATAGACAATACATAAGCAATATATAAGTATGCAACAAAAGGATCGGAAGAGAAAAGCAAGACATTAATAGCACGATTCGTGGTCCTACTAATAAATAGCATCGATTACATCTAAGTTGAACGACTATCCAAACCAAAGAGACATACAAGTTCATTAAAGTTTAATTACAACATGAGCCAATCAATGTTTCAGAACTACACATAGCATCACTAATTTCGACTCGACTCATGGGACCGGAGCGCGGATGAAGCCGCCGTCGTCGTGATGTTCATGAAATCGCGGTGTTGTCACCGCATTTGTAGCATTGTGTCTATCTCACCGTTGGACGGTTGATATCCGAGGTAGAACTGCCCCGAGGCGACGGCGACATCTTGATGGATAATTTCCGCAAACTCCATTGGATGCGAAAGAATTCTTGTCCGATGTCCGCGTCTGGATTGCCGACAAGCTTGCGGCCCAATCTTTGAGATTATCTGGTAGCAGAAGGTGATGATGGTCCCGTACGATCGCCCGCATGTGATGGAGGGCGTAGTAGGCATCCTTCTGACTGCCAGGCGGCTGCTTGACGCAGGAGAACGTGGTATTGTGGGCGAACACGTGCATGTCGTACCTACGAACTGGCCTGGTGAAGGTGCCTCCAGATTTGGCGTAGCCGGGGAGAACATTGATGTCTACTACACAACCTTCTTCTTGTAGACGTTGTTGGGCCTGCAAGTGCACAGGTTTGTAGAACGGTAGCAAATTCCCCTCAAGTGGATGACCTAAGGTTTATCAATCCGTGGGAGGCGTAGGATGAAGATGGTCTCTCTCAAGCAACCCTGCAACCAAATAACAAAGAGTCTCTTGTGTCCCCAACACACCCAATACAATGGTAATTTGTATAGGTGCACTAGTTCGGCGAAGAGATGGTGATACAAGTGGAATATGGATAGTAGATAAAGGTATTTGTAATCTGAAATAATAAAAAAAGCAAGGTAACTAATGGTAAAAGTGAGCGTAAACGGTATTGCAATGATAGGAAACAAGGCCTAGGGTTCATACTTTCACTAGTGCAAGTTCTCTCAACAATAATAACATAGATAGATCATATAACAATCCCTCAACATGCAACAAAGAGTCACTCCAAAGCTACTAATAGCAGAGAACAAACGTAGAGATTATGGTAGGGTACGAAACTACCTCAAAGTTATTCTTTCCAATCAATCCGTTGGGCTATTCCTATAAGTGTCACAAACAGCCCTAGAGTTCGTACTAGAATAACACCTTAAGATACAAATCAACCAAAACCCTAATGTCACCTAGATACTCCATTGTCACCTCAATTATCCGTGGGCATGATTATACGATATGCATCACACAATCTCAGATTCATCCAACCAACACAAAGTACTTCAAAGAGTGCCCCAAAGTTTCTACCGGAGAGTCAAGAACATGTGCCAACCCCTATGCATAGGTTCATGGGCGGAACCCGCAAGTTGGTCACCAAAACATACATCAAGTGGCACAAGATATCCCATTGTCACCACAGATAAACACGGCAAGACATACATCAAGTGTTCTCATAAAAGACTCAATCCGATAAGATAACTTCAAAGGGGAAACTCAATTCATCACAAGAGAGTAGAGGGGGAGAAGAAACATAAGATCCAACTACAATAGCAAAGCTCGGGATACATCAAGATCGTGCCATAGAGGGAACACGAGAGAGAGAGAGAGATCAAACACATAGCTACTGGTACATACCCTCAGCCCCGAGGGTGAAATACTCCCTCCTCGTCATGGATAGCGCCGGATGATGAATATGGCCACGGTGATGGGTTCCTCCGGCAGGTGCCGAATGGGCCCCGAGAGGTTTTGGTGGCTACAGAGGCTTGCGCGGCGGAACTCCCGATCTATCTTCTGTTCGGAAGTTTTAGGGCACGAGGTATATATGGGTGAAAGGAGTACGTCGGTGGAGCTACGGGGGCCCCACGAGGCAGGGGGGCGTGCCGGGGGTGGGCGCCCCCACCCTCGTGAGCACCTCCCGTATCTTCTGACGTGGGGTCCAAGTCCATCAGGTGGGTTTCCTTACAAAATAACTTCTCCAGCTTGATTTTGTTCCGTTTGACTCCGTCGATATTCCTTTTCCTCGAAACACCTGAAATAGGCATAAAACAAACAAATCTGGGCTGGGCCTCCGGTTAATAGGTTAGTTCCAAAATAATATAAAAGTGGATAATAAAGCCCAATATTGCCTAAAACAGTAGATAAAGTAGCATGGAGCAATCAAAATTATAGATACGTTGGAGACGATCAAGCATCCCCAAGCTTAATTCCTGCTCGTCCTCGAGTAGGTAAATGATAAAAAGAATTTTTGATGCGGAGTGATACTTTGGCATAATTTCAATGTAATTCTTCTTACTTGTGATATGAATATTCAGATCCGAAAGATTCAAGACAAAAGTTCATATTGACATAAAAATAATAATACTTCAAGCATACTGATCAAAGCAATCATGTCTTCTCAAAATTGCATGGCAAAAGAAAGTTCATCCCTACAAAATCATATAGTTAGGCTATGCTTCATTTTCGTCACAGAAAGATGTTCCCAACTCCTATACCCCCGATGACAAGCCAAGCAATTGTTTCATACTTAAATAATCTCAAACTTTTTCAACCTTCACGCAATACATGAGCATGAGCCATGGATAGAGCACTATGTGTGGAATAGAATATGATGATGGGGATTGTGTGGAGAAAACAAAAAAGGAGGAAGTCTCACATTGACGAGGATAATCAACGGGCTATGCAGATGCCCATCAATTGATGTCAACATGAGGAGTAGGGATTTCCATGCAACGGATGCACTAGAGCTATGAATGCTCAACAAAATAAAACTAGTGGGTGTCCATCCAACTCGCTTGCTCATGAAGACCTAGGGCATTTGAGGAAGCCCATCGTAGGAATATACAAGCCAAGTTCTATAATGAAAAGTTCCCACTAGTATAAAAAGACAAATTATGAGACTCACTACATGAAGAACAAGGTGCTACTTTGAAGCACAATATATGAGACTCACTACATGAAGAACAAGGTGCTACTTTGAAGCAAAAGTGTGGAAAAAGAGATAGTAGCATTGCCCTTTTTATTTATTTTCTTTTTTTTGGGCCCCTTTTTTTCTTTTTGGCCTTTCTCTTTTTTTAGGGGCAATGCTCTAATAATGATGATCATCACACTTCTATTGATTACAACATAAGGATTACAACTCGAAACTAGAACAAGGTATGACTCTATATGAATGCCTCCGGCTGTGTATCGGGATGGTGCAATGAATCAAGAGTGACATGTATGAAAAATAATGCATGGTGGCTTTGCCACAAATACGATGTCAACTACATGATCATGCAATGGCAATATGACAAAAGTAAGGTATGTCATGATGATGATGAACTGAACGGTGGAAAGTTGCATGGAAATATATCTCAGAATGGCTATGGAAATGCCATAATAGGTAGGTATGGTGGCTGTTTTGAGGAAGATATAAGGAAGTTTATGTGTGATGGAGCGTATCATATCACGGGGTTTGGATGCACCGGCGAAGTTTGCACCAACTCTCAAGGTGAGAAAGGGCAATGCACGGTACCGAAGAGGCTAGCAATGGCGGAAAGGTAAAAGTGCGTATAACCATGGACTCAACATTAGTCAAATGAACTCATATACTTATTGCAAAAATTTAGAAGTCATCAAAAATTAAGTACTACGCGCATGCTCCTAGGGGGATAGATTGGTAGGAAAAGACCATCACTCGTCCCCGACCGCCACTCATAAGGATGCACAAGCCAGGTACACTTCATGTTTCAAATTTGTTACACAACTTTAACCATACGTGCATGCTACGGGACTTGCAAACTTCAACACAAGCATTTCTCAAATTTACAACTACTCAACTAGCACAACTTTAATATCACTACCTCCATATCTCAAAACATTTATCAAGCATCAAACTTTTCTTAGTATCCAACACACTCATAAGAATTCTTACAAATCTTTTATGCTTAGCATATTAGGATTATTTAAGAAAATTACCATGCTATTTAAGACTCTCAAAATAATATAAGTGAAGCATGAGAGTTCATCTATTTCTTCAAAATAAAACTACCACCATGCTCTAAAAGATATAAGTGAAGCACTAGAGCAAACAACAAACTACTCCAAAAGATATAAGTGAAGATCAATGAGTAGTCGGATAATTATGCAACTATGTGAAGACTCTCTAACATTAAGGAATTTCAGATCTTGGTATTTTATTCAAACAGCAAGCAAAGCTAAAGGAAATAGAATGACGCTCCAAGCAAAACACATATCATGTGGTGAATAAAAATATAGCTCCAAGTAAAGTTACCGATGAACGAAGACGAAAGAGGGGATGCCTTCCGGGGCATCCCCAAGCTTAGGCTCTTGGTTATCCTTGAATATTACCTTGGGGTGCCTTGGGAATCCCCAAGCTTAGGCTCTTGCCACTCTTTATTCCATAGTCTGTCGAATCTTTACCCAAAACTTGAAAACTTCACAACACAAAACTTAACAGAAAACTCATGAGCTCCGTTAGCGAAAGAAAACAAAAGACCACTTCAAGGTACTGTAATGAACTCATTCTTTATTTGTATTGTTGTTAAACCTACTGTATTCCAACTTCTCTATGGTTTATAAAATATTTTACTAGCCATAGATTCATCAAAATAAGCAAACAACACAATGAAAACAGAATCTGTCAAAAACAGAACAGTCTGTAGTAATCTGTAACTAACGCAAACTTATGGAACTCCAAAAATTCTAAAATAAATTGGTGGACCTGAGGAATTTGTATAGTAATCATCTGCAAAAAGAATAAACTAAATAGCACTCTCCAGTAAAAAGTTCTAGCTAATCTCGTGAGCGCTAAAGTTTCTGTTTTTTACAGCATGATCATAAAGACTTCACCCAAATCTTCACAGAGGTTCTACTTGGCACAAACACTAATTAAAGCACAAAACCACATCTAAACAGAAGCTATATGTATTATTTATTCCTAAACAGAACCAAAAAGCAAGAAACTAAAATAAAATTGGGTTGCCTCCCAACAAGCGCTATCGTTTAACGCCCCTAGCTAGGCATTATGATTTCAATGATGCTCACATAAAAGATAAGAATTGAAACATAAAGAGAGCATCATGAAGAATATGACTAGCACACTTAAGTCTAACCCACTTCCTATGGATAGGGATTTCGTGATCAAACAACTTATGGGAACTAGAATCAACTTGCATAGGAAGGTAAAACAAGCATAACTTCAAAACTGTAAGCACATAGAGAGGAAACTTGATATTATTGCAATTCCTACAAGCATATGTTCCTCCCTCATAATAATTTTCAGTAGCATCATGAATGAATTCAACAATATAACCAGCACCTAAAGTATTCTTTTCATGATCTACAAGCATAGAAAATTTACTACTCTCCACATAAGCAAATTTTTTCTCTTGAATAGTAGTGGGAGCAAACTCAACAAAATAACTATCATATGATTGAAAATTAAGATCAAGATGACAAGTTTCATGGTTATCATTATTCTTTAAAGCATACGTGTCATCACAATAATCATCATAGATAGGAGGCATGCTTTCATCATAGTAAATTTGCTCATCAAAGCTTATGGACAAAAATATCATCTTCATCAAACATAGCTTCCCCAAGCTTGTGGCTTTGCATATCATTAGCATCATGGATATTCAAGGAATTCATACTAACAACATTGCAATCATGCTCATCATTCACATATTTTATGCCAAGCATTCTATGTAATTCTTCCTCTAGCACTTGAGCACAATTTTCCTTTCCATCATACTCACGAAAGATATTAAAAAGATGAAGCGTATGAGACAAACTCAATTCCATTTTTTTGTAGTTTTATTTTATACTAAACTAGTGATAAAACAAGAAATTAAAAGATTCGATTGCAAGATCTAAAGATATACCTTCACTTACCTAGCCTCCCCGGCAACGGCGCCAGAAAAGAGCTTGATGTCTACCACACAACCTTCTTCTTGCAGACGTTGTTGGGCCTGCAAGTGCACAGGTTTGTAGGACAGTAGAAAATTTCTCTCAAGTGGATGACCTAAGGTTTATCAATCCGTGGGAGTCATAGGATGAAGATGGTCTCTCTCAAGCAACCCTGCAACCAAATAACAAAGAGTCTCTTGTGTCCCCAACACACCCAATACAATGGTAAATTGTATAGGTGCACTAGTTCGGCGAAGAGATGGTGATACAAGTGCAATATGGATAGTAGATAAAGGTATTTGTAATCTGAAATAATAATAAAAGCAAGGTAACTAATGGTAAAAGTGAGCGTAAACGGTATTGCAATGATAGGAAACAAGGCCTAGGGTTCATACTTTCACTAGTGCAAGTTCTCTCAACAATAATAACATAGATAGATAATATAACAATCCCTCAACATGCACCAAAGAGTCACTCCAAAGCTACTAATAGCGGAGAACAAACGTAGAGATTATGGTAGGGTACGAAACCACCTCAAAGTTATTCTTTCCAATCAATATGTTGGACTATTCCTATAAGTGTCACAAACAGCCCTAGAGTTCGTACTAGAATAACACCTTAAGATACAAATCAACCAAAACCCTAATGTCACCTAGATACTCCATTGTCACCTCAAGTATCCATGGGCATGATTATACGATATGCATCACACAATCTCAGATTCATCCAACCAACACAAAGTACTTCAAAGAGTGCCCCAAAGTTTCTACCGGAGAGTCAAGAACGTGTGCCAACCCCTATGCATAGGTTCATGGGCGGAACCCGCAAGTTGGTCACCAAAACATACATCAAGTGGCACAAGATATCCCATTGTCACCACAGATAAACACGGCAAGACATACATCAAGTGTTCTCATAAAAGACTCAATCCGATAAGATAACTTCAAAGGGGAAACTCAATTCATCACAAGAGAGTAGAGGGGGAGAAGAAACATAAGATCCAACTACAATAGCAAAGCTCGGGATACATCAAGATCGTGCCATAGAGGGAACACGAGAGAGAGAGAGAGAGAGAGAGAGAGAGAGAGAGAGAGATCAAACAAATAGCTACTGGTACATACCCTCAGCCCCGAGGGTGAACTACTCCCTCCTCGTCATGGATAGCACCGGGATGATGAATATGGCCACCGGTGATGGGTTCCCCCTCCGGCAGGGTGCCGGAATGGGCTCCCGAGAGGTTTTTGGTGGCTATAGAGGCTTGCGGCGGCGGAACTCCCGATCTATCTTCTGTTCTGGAAGTTTTAGGGTACGTAGGTATATATGGGTGAAAGGAGTACGTCGGTGGAGCTACAGGGGGCCCATGAGGCAGAGGGCGCGCCCGGGGGGGTGGGCGCGCCCCCCACACTCGCGGGCACCTCCCGTATCTTATGACGTGGGGTCCAAGTCCATCAGGTGGGTTTCTTTCCAAAAATAACTTCTCCAGTTGATTTCGTTCCGTTTTGACTCCGTGTGATATTCATTTTCCTCGAAACACTGAAATAGGCATAAAACAACAAATCTGGGCTGGGCCTCCGGTTAATAGGTTAGTCCCAAAAATAATATAAAAGTGGATAATAAAGCCCAATATTGCCTAAAACAGTAGATAAAGTAGCATGGAGCAATAAAAAATTATACATACGTTGGAGACGTATCAAACATCATCAAGAAATTTCTTGATATTTGTGTAGTCTATCTTGGAGTCACGGTCCGGGTCGAAATACGTGGCCATGGAATATTTCGGGCTTAAGAGGATGAGTGTGCAATGTGTGTCACTGCACAGAACACGGAATGTTAGAAAAAAAAACTACGATCGAAATCTAAGAAATCATATGTTACGGGGCGGTTAGGGGATGACTTACTCGGGAAAGTAAGGCACGAGGAAGTTATCTTTATCCGGTTTGCGAATGACGCCGCCGAGGTAAGAACTCGCGACATGCCGGTCCCCAGCGCTGCCCAAGATCTTGGCACGCATGTAGAAGGGGTCGACTATCACGATGTCCGGGGTCTTGTCTCTAATGATCCGCATCTCCATACTCAGCGAAAACAGCCGAACGAAGGTGTAGTGCATCGGACGAAGGTTAAACATAGCAAAGATGTCATCAAACCGCAGGACGATCGTACCCCCGATGGCGCCCACAAAGCCCTTGCCCTCTGGCACCTTGGCCACGAAAACCGGGTATGCCACATCATTCTCTCTGAGACGCCGCTTCTCCAAAGAAAGAACATTGTCATGCAGACTCCGCATAGCACCGGTTGCAGCATTGAGCATATTTGTCGGTAGCATCGCCCTACCCGCCACATGCACCCTCCTCGAGATATCCTTAGGTGAAGGTGGCCCGTCCTGAGCACGGATCGTACTCGGTGCCGGCTGGCTCGCACCGGCGCCCTCTTTAGTCTTTCATTTTCGTCCCCTCTTCTTGATCTGATGTAATGGGACCGAGTTCTGCTCACATACCACCTTCTTGAGCGTGTTGGGGCTGATAATATTTCGCACCTCAGCTATCTGAGGCTCGGTGAAGGCGGCAGCTGGAGGCGTCTCCTGAGAACTGAACGCCAGACGACGCCTGTTGCAATTGGGTTTCTCCGCTGTACCAGCTAGATCACGGTCGTCTTGGTTGGGATCTTGTGCCATATGCATGTCTGGATCCTGTGCCATAGGGATGTCCGGCATGTCCGGTAGCGTCGCGGCGTTCTTGCCATGGCTTGGCGCTGCACGACCGGGCGGTCTTGTTCGGGGTGCTGTCCCCGCCCCAAACGAATCGGCTCTTCGCCAGCAGGGCCAGCTTACGCAGCGCCGAGGGTCATCTCATCATCTTCCTCGGCCCCAGCGGGTCGAATCAGAGGTAACAGCTCGTTGCAGCCTGGCAGCACCCGAACTAGTTCAACCCTATACACCGTGGGTGGCATCGGATTACCGTGGAACACGGGGTTGCCCGTTGAACGTTTCTGCCCTTGGCGACATCGACCAACTCGCCGCCCATGAAGTGCAGGAGAGTGCAAGGAACGTCGGGGGTGCCCTGCGAAAACATGTAGGGCGTCAGGGATGACCAGTCAAAGGCAAGGAGATGAAGTCATCGGCCGAGAGGCTTAGTTACCGTGATGTCGTCGAGCTCGGCTAATGTCGAGGCACCACCAACGGCGGGCGGTAACCGACGGAGGGTCGCTGTTTGGCGAGGTGCCGGCGGCGACACCCGGTGCATTAAGCTCCAATGCCCGTGCGGCGCCGGAGACACGAATACCGCCCCGCCGGAGACACCAATGGCGCTACTGCGTTGCAGCGAAGTTCTTGGCCGTGAAGCGGGAACCGGGAGGCCCCCTACGCCCGCAATCCATGTCGTCAGCCCATGAATAAACGTAGGCACCATGGCGGTGAGCGTCGTTCCCAGTTGTTGTTGCACTTGCTCTTGGACAATCTCCGGAATCCGCGCCACTTGTGCCTTGAGTGCTTCAACCTCGCGCGATTGGCTTTCCGAGCTGGTATTTTTCTCCTTTCGCCCACCAGCGGTATAGTATGACGACCATTTTGTGGACAAGCCTTTGTCGGCCACACGACCAGCTGACGACGGCTTACTGAGCTTATCCTTGTTTTTCATTACATTCAACGCCCTATTTAAAGGGGTGTCGAAAGGGGAGCTCTGAGATGACCCCGCGCTACTGCTTTCAGTGTCCTGCGGAAGGAACGTGAACCATTTAGAAATATTGGGGATTAATTAGAATGCAACCATATGGAGCTAATTACGGGGTGTATTCCTTACGTAACAAGCTCAAGCGCCTGGTCTTCGGATCCGTGGTAAGCTCCTTTGTTACCGGGTCCTCCTTGTACCGGCCCCGAGAAAGTTCCTGGTCCGCTTGTCACGGTATTTCTCAAGCGGGCGGTAGGCCTTGCTCGGCACGCTCTGCATCCTCCTTGTCCCATATAGGCTCCGCCACTCTGTAACCGTCGGGACCGAGTTAGTGGACCCCTAAGTTCAACTGCCGCATTTCTTTCCCCCACTGACTTGATTCGAAGGTTGCGCTTCTCTCGCACTTGATCTTGAACTCCTTGTAGTCATCTTCGCTGATCAAAGGATATTTCGCCTTGATCTTCTCATAACTATCACCTTTTTCAATCATTGCATTCACCGTGCTTCTCCAAGTAGACAGGGCCGTGCTCATCTTCGTGAGGGCGGCACTGTTCACTTTATTCACTGAGAGGCGTGTGTTTGCAAAGTCAATGGGGAACTTGTATCATTCGTGCAGCTTCGTGAAGAGGAGGCTGCGCAAATTCCCTCGGTCCTTATGCCTTAGGTTCTCGGTGTTGATCGAGACGGTGCTCCGGAGAATGCACCCGAGCTGAACCGAGTACCCCTTGACTACTTCTATGGAAGCCGTCGGATGCCCGTCGGAGTTCACTTCAGTAAATTCTCCTTGATGATGCCGAGCACGCCCGCGCCGGTCCTTCCGTTGCCTCTTTGGTTGGCTGCCATCTGTGCGTGCGCCGCCATCATCAGTGGTGGCATCCTCGGCGGCACCATCAGTGGTGTCATCCCCGACGCCACTAGGGGTTGTGTAGTCAGGATCGGTGTCTTCCGCGGCGTCCTCATAGCGGTGAGGTTCTTCCTCCATCTCCTGGGATAGCTCCTAGAATTGCTTTCCGCCCGAACCGCCGGCCTCATCGTTGTGGGCCATGTTTCGCTCTAAATAGGAAAAAAGTTTGGTAAAAAAGTTGGTTATTGTCAAGGAACAAGATCATGGTCTCATCATTTAGGGTTTGTCGACACCGAGGCATCCTAAAAGCTAAGCTTTTATCATTTAGGGTTTGTCGACGCCGAGGCACCCTAAAAGCCTAAGCTTTCATCATTTAGATTCTTATCGACACCGAGGCACCCTAAAAGCCAAGGTTTTATAATTTAGGGTTTGTCGACTCTAAGTTGGGCCTAGTCACTTGGCTCTATTGCCACCTATGGTTTAATGCAGCAAGAATAAAGGGGCAGTTGATCCTACTTAATTAAGTACTAAGATACCCCGGCCCATGCATTAGTAGCAAGTACCCCATATGTCCGATTTTTAGCAAAGTCATGCTAAAATTCACGGAAAATTTCAGCATGAACTTTGCTGAAAATAGGACATATGGAGTACCGAATTTGCCGGAACGGAAGTTAATCGACATTCCGGCAAACTCAAGGGCCTCTCGGGGTACCTGCAAAATCATCACGACACGAAGGTCGGAGATAAAACCCAGCAAACTAGCACCACAATGTGCCTCTACTTTCATATGGATGAAAAGGCCACAGACCATATGGTCCTCTGCTTTCATATGGACAAAAATCAGCTGACCTTATGTGAGCTTCCATTCCAGATCTAATAGGTCACCCAACAAAAAATCATCAATAATTTAGCAAGTTTGTACAAACACAGAAAGAATAGAAAGTTTGCTGCCTATTCAAACACAGAAACAAAACACTACTTGAAACTTCTGCTACATTTGGACCATGGCAATTTACTTTCATGGAGCATGACAAATGTCTTTTACAGATTGTGGCATTGTTTTTACTATATGCACCATGGCAAATTTCTTTTCTTTTTGCAACATGGCAAATTTCTTTTGCACCGGGCCATGGCAAATATAGTCTATGCATCATGAAAACTATAGTGTATGGATCATGGCATTTTTTATTCTACATTTTTATTCTATGGATCATGCCAGGAAATTATAGTCTATGCATTTTTTTAATCTCTGGATCATGATCCAAAAAAATTGCCATCTCCCATGGAAAATATAGCCTATGCATCATGGAATTTATACTGTATGGATCATGGCATTTTTTTTTGTCTATGGATCATGATGTATAGAACATTTTAGTCCATGTCATTTTTTGAAACATATTTTTTCCATGGCAATTTTGAATCAATAGACATACTTCTCAAAAGAGGCATGATCAAATTCGAACAAATATCAATAAACCAAAGCGACAACGGACCTCGCCCAGCCAGCCCTGGTATATATACATATATTATCACAAATTGACCAAAATGTATCTCAGACCTGTCAAAATTATAGATTCTTCTGTAGGAGTTGTACTTGATTACAACATGTTCAACAATAGCAGAGGACATAAACCTCATGTTGATGAATGCAGAACACAGAGGAGCACTCACTAGTCAAATAGATAGAAGGCAGTGACGGAATCCCTTCCCTTGGTGGCCAGGTGCGCCCCTCCTCCTCCTCCTCGAGCAGGACAAGGTCACGTGAGCGGATCCCACAGGAGGAAGCCCTCGTTGCCGGCACTCGACCTCGCACTGGCAGGAGCTCACTAGATGAAACAAACCACAGTGAACAACCATGTTACAAGTACAATTAATGTAAGTAAAGCGTAAATGCATAAATAAAAAATGGTATCTAGTTATTTTTCCTGAACTTAAGCGTGTGCTCTCTGATCCTGAGATAGCATTGTCGTCTCCTGCCCTATCATGCACCCTTTTAGTTAAACAAACATGCAAATAAAATATTCACTTAGGCAAACATCAATAAATTTGATATGCTGATTAAATGACATGAACCTGATTCATGATGCATATGTATCCTTCCCTGACACTATCTAGTCTGCAGCTACATGTATACACTAACCATGACATTTCTTCCTCTGTTCTGGTCAAAACTGCAATCTGATTACTACCCCTGATCATATTTCATGATCCCACAATGAATGGTTTTGTAACTGCTACTGTTTTAGCATAATAAAATGGACAGCTCCTAACTGTTGTCTCACACACTGGTATGGTAGCATTTAAATTCATAGAGAAAAATTTTCTCTCTAACATGGGAATCTGATAAGAACAGATACTAACCCAGAAACAAATAGATGATTAACTTAACTAAACCTAAATCCTATTTTAACCAAGCATCAAGAACACTATAGCAGCCAGTCTGAAATTTCTTTCACTAAATATTGAAGAACCGATCATGATCACAGAGAGTTACTGAAAGGAGAAGATCACATCCCCCATTAACAAGAACCAAGGATCCACCAGTGACCACCTGGGCTTGCAACACAAACACGCAGCAGCGATTAGGGCTGGTGGTGGGGGGCGGCGTGGAAGGTGCGGGCTTTGGAGGGGAGCGACGGTGGCGGCAAGGCGGACGGTGGGAGGCGGGAGCTGGACTTGGGGGGGGGCTGACGCGGGAGGAGGCGGAGGGGAGGTGGAGGGCGCAAGGAAGGGGAGGAGGGAGGAATGGGGAGGAAGGGTGGAGAGGGAGGAAGGAGGAAGGAGGAGAGGTACTGGCGGGCGCGGACGGTCACGGAGGGGTCGGGTGGGTCGTGGTCGGCGGCGGCACAGGCAGGGGCCGACGCGGGAGGCGGCAAGAGGCGGGGCCGACGCGGAGGCTGTCGGCGACGGCGAGGTCACGGAGGCGTCGGGCGATGGAGCGGGCGCTGGGCGGCGGGCAAGACGAGGGACATGGCGGCGTCGTCGTCGTCTGCTCGCTGGTGGGGAAGTGGATCTGGCGAGAGGGAGAAGGGGTCGGGCGAGTTAGAGCTAGGGGGAATATTACTAATGGCGCACCCCCGAGCGGTGCGCCGTTAGAAATCTTGTTTTTTTAGATAGCAATGGCGCACCCCCTGGCGGTGCGCCATTAGAAATCTTTTTTTTAGATAGCAATGGTGCACCACCCGAGTGGTGCGCCATTAGTATGTTTTATTATTTTTTTTGTTGCTATTTTTTAATATTTTTTTATAAAAACAGTAATAATTTTTTTATAAAAACAGTAATATTTTTTTATGAATATGAAAAATATCATCAAATGGGGTGCTCGGCGGTGGTGGAGCGGGAGGTGCGGGGGTCGGCGGCGGTGGAGCGGGAGGTGCGGGGGTGCTCGCGGCGGTGGAGCGGGCCGGGGGAGGGAGGTCGGCGCCGGTGGAGCGGGGAGGTGCTGGGGATTGAGATCGAGATGGAGGGGATAGCGATCGAGATGGAGGGGAATATAGATCGAGATGGAGGGGGATCGAGATCGAGTGTCCTCATGAATATTCAATATTTTTTCATATTGAATATGAAAAAATATCATCAAATTTGAAAAAATATTCATGAATTCAAAAAGTGCCCATGAAATTTAAAAAATATTCATGAGTTCAAAATTAAAGTGCCCATAAAATACAATCGAGAAATGAAGGCTACAACTTAAATACAATCGATCTTAGCTAGCTATCTGTTCACAATCTTCTTGCCCTTATTTTTCGTAAATGGAGTTCTTCTCTTGAATAGACGTCCTTTAGGTAGGGTGGTCCTGCTTCTTCTTGTGGTGTATGCTGATACTTCATCGTCGTCATCATCTTCCATCTTCGGGTCGCCGTACTTGTCGAAGTCTTGCTCATTGGCGACTCCATCCATTCCAATGATCTTCCTTTTGCCTCTCCTCACGACAACACGACTGGGCTTTGGCGGGTCGGTAATGAAGAAGCATTGGTCCACTTGGGAAGCCAATACCCATGGCTCATTTTTCGCGGTGACGTTCGCGCCCGCGGTCTTGGATTTGGCTTCGGGTATAACCATGGTGGTGAAATACCGGTCTTCTTTTAGGACACTCTTGGCCCATCTGACACGGAACATCGGGACCTTCTCTTCAGCGTAGCTCAGCTCCCAGATCTCCTTGACCCTTCCGTAGTATCTGTCCTTGTCGTTACCGGTGTAGGATTCCATCATTACCCCGGAGTTCTGATAACCATCGCTCTTCATGTCCTTGTCCTCGGTGTAGAATGTGTAGTCATGATATTGTACGCCTCATAGGTCATCAGTTGTGCTCGACGCCTCGTGACAAGGCGAATATGAGTTGTTCTTCCGCGGAAGAATCCTCATGTAAAGGGTACGGCTGTAAGCTTTCGCTTGAACCAACGTGTGAAACATGAGTGTGCTTTTGATTATATCTCCGTCCGTCCCTCTGCTGGCCTCGGTCATTGTACGCCTCTCAATAAAGGTTTTGTGCTCTACCACCCAAGGATTGACCACGCCTATGTGTTGTAGCGCGACTAGGTTTGCTCTTTCAAAGTCGGCGAAGTCGACCCTCGGTCGACATGCATTTCGCGGCGACCTCACGGTGACCCCATCCAATGAGCCCGCCGAGGTGCTCGCTGACGGGCGACCAACGGGTTCTCGATGCCTAGATAACTCATGTAGTAGGAGATGCACTCTTCGGTCAGAAAGCCCCTGGCTATGCTTCCCTCTAGACGTGACATGTTGCGAACGTATCCTTTGATGACACCATTCATCCTTTCGAACGGCATCATGCTATGTAGGAACGCCGCCCGAAAGTTGGATGATATCCTCCACGATATGGACCAGCAGATGCACCATAACATCAAGAATGCGGGCGGAAGTACATCTCAAGCTCGCATAGTATCACCATGATCTCTTCCTGTAGCCTTCGAAGTTGCCTCACGCCAACCGACTTCCGAGATGACGCGAAAAAGTTGCATAGGCCAAATAGCGTTTCACGGACATGCGCGCCCATGATCGCACGGATTGCAACCGGAAGTATCTGCGGCCATCGCGACGCGATCGTGAGACTTCATCCCGCTGAACTTCGCTTCACTGGGTCTAGGTATCTCGCTTATCTTTCCCACAGAATCAGAAGGAAGTTTTACTCCTACGAGGCAGGTGAAAACTGATCGATCTCCTCGACTTAGAGTGAAGCACGCGGAGGGTAGTCATTTCCGGTCTTCTTGGCCTTTTGCCTTTGCGACGACTTTCCATGTCCCGCTTCGCCTCATCATCATCATCATCATCATCATCATCATTAGCGTGAAGCTCCTCCCCGATGCCCATTGATTTCAAGTCTGCCCTTGCTTTCGCCCATCTTTGGTCCTCTCCGCATGTTGAGCAGGGTACCAAGCAGACTCTCGCACACGCTCTTCGTGATATGCATGGAATCAAGGCTGTGAGGCACACGGTGGATCTTCCAAAGACGGCAAGTCCCAAAAACAGACCTCATTTTCCATACCTTCAGCAGCTGCTCTGGCGCTTTCGCTTCTTTTCCGCTCGGTGTTTTTAGGTGACGCCCGATTTAATCAGACACTAATCATGCACGCAAACGCGTAACGATCAAGATCAGGGACTCACGGAAGATATCACAACACAGCTCTAAAATATAAATAAGTCATACAAGCATCATAATACAAGCCAGGGCCTCGAGGGCTCGAATACAAGTGCTCGATCATAGACGAGTCGTGGAAGCAACAATATCTGAGTACGGACATAAGTTAAACAAGTTTGCCTTAAGAAGGCTAGCACAAACCGGGATACAGATCGAAGAGGCGCAGGCCTCCCGCTCGATCCTCCTAACTACCCCGGTCGTCGCCGCCGGCTGCACGTAGTAGTAGGCGCCCAAAGGCAGAGTCGCCATCGACGGTGGTGGCTGGCTCCTGGACTCCATCGTCTGGTCGCAGCAATCGAGTAGAGATAGGGGGAAAAGGGGGAACAAGGCAACGGTGAGTACTCATCCAAAGTACTCGCAAGCAAGGAACTACACTACATATGTATGGATATATGTGTAAAGGGCCATATCGGTGGACTGAATCGCAGTAATGCCGTAATAAGAGGGGATAGCTAATCCCGTCAAGACTACGCTCGCAGCCTCCGCCTTGCAACATGTAGAAGAGAGTAGACCAAGTCCTCCGAGTAGCATCGATAGCATAATCCTACCCGGCGATCCCTCCTCGTAACTCCCGAGAGAGAGCGACCACCGGTTATATCCGCACTTGGAAGGGTGTGTTTTATTAAGTATCCGGTTCTAGTTGTCATAAGTTCAAGGTACAACTCCATGTCGCCATGTTATCAAGATCACGGCTATTCAATAGATTAAACACCGCAGGGTGCACCACATAACCCAACACGCTTGATCCCATTTGGCCGGACACACTTTCTCGGTCATGCCCGCCGCTGAAGATCAACACGTCAGAGCCCCACCTAGGCACAACAGAGAGGCCAGACGCCGGTCTAAACCTAAGCGACAGGGTCCGGGCCCATCGCCCATAGCACACCAAGCACGTTATGACGCTGTGCCGAAAGTGGAACTAGCCCCTTAATACAAGAGCAGCTTACGCTCCAATCCGCACGCGCCACTCGGGCCATTGGCGCCACGGAAGTGCCGGCCGATACCACGACGCGGGATACCCATAACTACTCCCACGTAGATGGTTAGTGCGATAGACCAAATGGCCGACTCGATCAAATACCCAGATCTCGTTAAACGTGTTAAGTATCCGCGAACGCCGACCAGGCCAGCCCACCTCTCTCCTAGGTGGTCTCAACCTGCCCTGCCTCCGCCACAAAGTAACAATGGGGCCGCGGGAACCCAGGCCCACCTCTCCCGGATGGAGCCACCTGTCCTTTCAGCCCCCATCTCCAACAAGTATCATGTAATGTAATAGTGTAAAGTATATAGTATATGCCCGTGATCACCTCCCGGGTTATCACAGCCCAAGAGTATAGCATGGCGATTTGACAAGAGTGTAGGGCCACCGATGGAACACTAGCATCCTATACTAAGCAAGAGGATAGCGGTAAAGGTAACAACAAGAGTAGCAAGGACAAAGCTATGCAAAGAAGATAGGATTAATCGAAGCAAGAATATGCTACACTACTCTAATGCAGCAAAGATAGAGAGGAGTAGGCGATATCCGTGATCAAAGGGGGGGCTTGCCTGGTTGCTCGGGCAAGAGAGAGGGGTCACAACTCCGTAGTCGATCGGGGTACCAAAGCAGCGGCGCTGATCTCGGTGTCTAGCGAGAGAAGAGGGGGAGGAACAATAAATATTTAAGCAAACAGACGCAAAGCGATGCATGACATGACATGTATCGGTGCTAGGGGTGCCCTAACGCGGTATGAGGTGATACCGTGAAGGGGAAAACATCAGGAAAGTATCCCCGTTTGCTTTTGCGCGAGAGGAGCCGAGGGGGAAGTTGCGAGTTTGATATGTTAGGGGTGTGTGGCGGACGAACGGGCTGCGTATCCGGATTCGTCTCGTCGCTCTAAGCAACTTTCATGTACAAAGTTTTCCCATCCGAGCTACGGATTATTTTATATTAATTTTTAAAGATTTTAAATCATTTTCTAGAAATCACCATAATTAAATTAATTCAGAAATAGCAATTATGATGTCAGCATGACATCAGCATGATGTCAGCAGAACCAAAAAGTTGACTAGGTCAACCCTGCAGGTGGGTCCCGCATGTCATTGACTGATAACTAACTAACTAAATTAATTAATTTAATTAGTAGATTAGTCAGGTTAATTAAATGATTAATTAGTCAAATCAGGATTAATTAATCAATTAATTAACGAATTTAATTATTAATTATTATTTATTATTTATTACTAATATTTATTTAAATGTTGTTGTTTTTTATATAAAACGCTTCGGGCCGTGGGCCCCAAGTGTCATAGGGCCATGGGGCATCGCCCATTGGTCATCGCCCATAGGCCAAAGTGGATCGGGCGCTACTGGGGCGCAACGGGCGCCAGCGCGCAAGCGTCCGCCTCAACGGGATGGCGAGGGGGCGCGGCGACGAAGGCCGCCAGAAGCGGGCGAGGCTCGCCAAGGGGAGTGGAGGGCCGTAGTGGCGCGGCAGAGACGCGCGCTTGTGGGGTTCGCGCGCCAGGACGGGCGGCGATGTATAGCAGCAGCAGATCCATGGGCGAAAAGTGCGGCTCGCGGCACGGGAGGAGGAGGACCGGGCGGCGGGCGACGCACGGGGGGTGTGGGGAGGCGGGCGACGCGTAAGCGCGAAAAGCGCTTGGAGGGGGAGGAACGGCAGGAGGGAAGCTCACATCGCGGAGCAGTGGAACGGGCAGTGTGTTTCGGGAGGTCGGGACGACGGGAGACGGGAGGAGGCGCGTGGAGCTCGGGCGGCGCGGATCGGTCCGGCGAGTCGGGGAGGGGACGAGGAGGCCACGGCGAGGTCGAGGTCGGCAGGCCAGCTCCCGCGATGTGCGCCGGTGGAGTCGGGGCGGATCCCCTCGATCCAGATCGAGAGGAGGCAGAGGGGACGGAGGAGCACGGCGTCGGGGCGACGGTCGCCTACGGCGCTCGGGTCGGGGGAACGGGATCGGGGCGGCGAGCGCTGGGGCGCGTCGGGGAGGAGGCGGTTAGTCGACGGCGGGTCGTCCATGCCGAGGCAGGGCGCAAGGCCGAGGCGGCATTGCGCGAGGGAGAGGAGGGGCGGAGGAGTCCGGGAGGGGCGGCGCCGGCGCCGCTGGTGGCGGCAACGCGCCGGTGAAAGGGGGGGGGGCCTCCGCCCGATCCGACGAGGAAGGGAGAGAGGCGTCGGGAGGGAGCGAGGGGGGCGAGTGGGTGGCGGCTAGGGTTGGCCTGGGGAGTGGGGGTTGTCGTGGGTGGACCGGCTGGGCCAAGTGGGCTGGCCGGTTGGGCCTTGGCTTGTGGGCAAGCCAAAGGTGGGGTTTTTCTTTCTTTCTTTTTATGTTTGTTTTACCCTTGCATTTTCTTTCTTTTACTTACTTTCTTTTCTGTTTTAATTCATTTAAAAGTATTTAGGCATTTTATAAAATGTGTTTATTTCACGATAATTATCTATGCAATATTTGACACGGTCCTAACATTTTGTTTTGAAGTTTGAAAACTTTGTTTGTTTGCCAAAATCCAAATTTGAATTCAATCGCTTTTGAACTAACGCGAGATTAGCGACAAGAACGGAGGTGACATGGCGCCATAAGTAGAGATTACTGTAGCTTGATTATCCCAAGGCCACAATTCTCCTCCACTACAAGAAATCTCGCCCCGAGATTTAAGAGGGGAGTAAGGGCGGGGAGTTCGGTTATTCTAATGGATCTTCTTGAAGAAGTTAATCCCTTTCGTTGATGCCTTCAATTCTTTATTCCAAAGCATCATGATGAAGTTGTCGTCCTTTCTTCGGGAGCTCCATCGCATTTATTTAATAGGTAAGGGCAGCTCTACAATGATAGGATGTTATAAGGAAATTCATCCGGGGTATCCAGGAATAAACATATGAGTATCTCTCGAGTTGAACAAATGACACACATCGAGAGCAAAGTAAGACGGTGTAATAAGAAGTTTCAAGCGGATAGGCAATCGCTCATTGCTCAAGCAGAAAAGTAAAGGGGTTCAGAGCAACGGAATAAGTATTGTGTCCGATACTGAATAGATCAACAGCAAGTGGCCCGTGAGTTACATACAAAGTCAAGCACGAGGAATAACTCTGACAACAGGGTGTACATGAGAGTCAGGTTTCGATCCTGTGGAACTGTGGGTTATGGGCCCACCATGTGGGTTAAAAGCAGGAAGGCGCTAATATTTGCACGGTCAAGATAACAAGGTATGTCAGAGGATAGCCTGTCAGTTTTGTTGGCAACAATGTTGGTACCTAGGGCGAGGGACGAAGAGAACCATTTTCCTGCTCGTTGAAACGAGGCGGACCAATAGGCAAAGTTCTCGTCCATCGGTGGTTACCGGAATGTCATCAACAAAAGTAACAGTCTTCTTATCATAGGGTTGTACACCGAGGTGTCTACATAAGCAGTGGATTAATACTGCTTAGATCATATAGATCACAACAAGATTAATCAAAACAATAGAAATGAAAAGATGATCATCAGATTAAACAGAACAATGGAAAGGAAAATGTGTTTAAACACATATTTCAGGGGTATATCCTTCCCAAGGACAAGCAGAGATTAAATCATGATTTTCGTGCCAGGATATAACGTAATAACCCCTTTCGATAAGGGGAGAGAATTCTCATGACACTACCCATACAACGGTGCCTAGATAATAGAGCAAGTAACATTTAGCATTGGGCTTCAAATGTTCTTGTTGAAAACCGGAGTACCACAAACATGCTTCGAGATAGCATTGACATGGTCTTCAAGCAAAGGTCGGACTTGGATACTCAATGGATTCATCAGGAAGAACTTATAGAATAAGTCTTTCAATTTCCTCATGGATGAATGGATAACCTTGCAGAAAAGGAAACTATAACACTAGGTGCTCCGGCCAGGTGTGCTAGGCATGACATCACCTTACCGAGTCATATAAAGACCAATGCTATGACTCTAGGAAAATGTCCCAACCATCATAACCGACCGAGATTCAGATCCGATTGGTGTCATGATACCTCAGACTCAGGATGTCCGAGAAGAAAAGCTGCGACACATATCGACGAAATGACATTGTAAGATTCTCGGGAAATGAACTATGGGAGCGGGTTCCTGAAACAATAGTTCATCATTAAACCAAGGATAGGATGAGGAGGTGGCTGATGGGCTCAGTGACAATTCATCGAGAATTCCAAACGGATGGATTTCCACAATAATGTGAGCAAGAAGATGACACTTGTCAAATCAAATGATATAATGTTGTATGCTCGAGGAAAACATACACCATTAATCATTAGTTGAAAGGTGTGCCGGAAATATGACCTTAGGCAGCAAGATCACTGTTAGAGTGATGATTCAATAACCAACAGTCTAAGAACGAACTGTCGATCGTTAACTTCAAAGCAATAGGGTTGCTAGAAGTACAGAATTCCAAGTAGCATCATTCCCTTGTTGGAATCCCGGTTAGAATCAACACAGGGAACAAGAAGGAATGGTGATGGTGAGAAGTATCACTTGTATCAAGAATTCTTAAGAGGTGGTGAAATTCCCACGACATTTTTCACATAAAAGATGGTAATATTCCAAGCTAAAGAAGAACAAACGTTGGATAGCAAGGAACTCAAGGTATAACACAAAACACGAACAAGTTTTATGTTGAACGGAAGGCAATAAAGTGGTCAATGATAACACAAATCATCGAGGGCAAGGATGGTATTACTCAACATGAATTCAACTGATATCCTGGAAGTGCTCAGAATGCTGATGATGATCACGACACATTTGTCGAGAGATTTCATGAAGATGTAATCGATCAGCGATAACATCAAGTCAAAGGAATTATGAAGCAAAAGGTTATTGGAATCATGCGTACGACACAAACTCGAACTCAAGCTTGTTGTTTAAGATGAAAGGGTATGACGAGGAAAATCGACGTAAGCTTAGCTATCGTCGCAAATTGGTGCTCCGAGAATGAGGACCAGGTAGCACAGTTAGAATCGTCACGACAATGATATAGCCAAACAGGCTAGGAATGGCGTGATCGGGTACAAACTCGTACTTATAGAAGCTTACTGAAGAGTTGTTGAACCGTAGAGCGGACTCGGTTCAGTTATCGGTGTCTTTGAGTGTTTAATAACTCAGAGCCCGTGAAAATTGGAATCAGTGGGGAGGTAGCACTTGATGAAGAACTCATAGGAAGTTATGCAGTTCCATGATAATCTCGAGATACCAGGGGGGTAATACTCAACACAAGATCAAAGTAAAGGTTGGACTGGTGTATTGATCCATAGGAGACAATTGTTTTAACTTGTCCGAGAAATGGAATCAAAGAAGAACAATCATGGTTGGAACCACGGTTGCAAGGGATCAATTCACAGATACCATATGTTAGTTATCAAGGAAATAGTTATTATTACAAGAAGCTTCCATGATAGGATATACATCGCGTCCATGGGCATGAACACAAAGTTCAAGGTCGACTCCCACTTCCTCAATGCATAATCTTCCATTCACCTCTCGTATTTCGAAGATGACATTAGTTGTTGAAAGTTTTACCTAGTGCAATACCAGATAAGTATGACTCGTGAAATCTTTCAGGTTCACACCGATGAGGGAAGGCGTTGGTTCAATCCCATCGGGCTTCTTACTTAACATATACCATAAGCTTCAAGAGTAAATATCACCAGCTCGAAAGCGAGCATGGTTGACAAAAGGAAAGGATACAATTTACCAAAGGCATTATGTATCGGAGAAAGAACTCACAAAGTGATTAATTATGAAGGACACCGCCGGATAATAATCCAACAAGTGGATATGGCGATCCACAATGGGGCTGATATGAGTATCGATACCCAATCAGAGGAAGAAAGATTGCAAATGCATCGGTTTATAGAACAGCTGAATAGTTCAACGCTTAATTAGCAAAGTAATTATGATTTTCAATTCAAGGGATCAGGAGCAAATGCTCTGATCAAGAATGGATAAGCTGAATAGACTTAGGGGTACAATCAACGACAATTGGATTGGTCGAGAACCAATTCCAGTTAGAAGAATGGCAGCTCAGCCGGAAAGGTAATTTATAAGGATCAATGATGATTGCACGTATTCGCAAACATATTGAGTCAATAGACCCAAAATGATAATGACAAGGAATGTCAATAAGACTATGAGACTTATGGGATTAACCATAATGCGAGCAAGCAAGAATTTCAAGAGCCAAAGGCTCCAGAGGATTTTCGAAGATCGAATAGTAATTTGAAGACTTTGTGAAACTCGTGAACAATCGGGGATGAGCGGATACTCGACAAGTGCGAGGATTTATTTGAAGGGTATTCATGTGGCAAAGAACTGCTAGGTAAGAGGCACGAAGTATTCTCAAACAATAGAGAAAACTTCGGTTTCTTGTAATAACAAGATCAATGGGGATGATCGTAAGAATGGCAAGTGTAAGTAGTTATCCATAAGGATTTATCGGTGGTCGGGAATAGCAAAAGTGATGGGCACAAAGTCTCGAGAGAATATCAAAGAGTATCTCTGAAATCTTCTGGTGCGGTCGGTGACCATCTGGACTGAAGGGCCTCTCCGGGAGAAAGTATTTTCGAGAACCTAAAGTTAGATTTTAGTAAAAAAAAATCATTTAACCCGAATAGAAGAGAGTTCAGAATCCCAGAATAAAGGTCGAGGAGTAAAAGATCCTAATACCACCCAATGGTGACGTGGGCCCATGGGCCGCACAGCCATGTTAGTAAAAGTTTTGTAATGTCTAGACTCGACTTCGGTCAAGGAGTTGGAAAGGGGATTCCTACAGGCAGTCGGCTCTGATACCAACTTCAGACGCTTCGATTTAATCGTACACTAATCATGCAGCAAACGGTACGATCAAGATCGTGGACTCACGGAAGATATCACAACACAGCTCTAAAACATAAATAAGTCATACAAGCATCATAATACAAGCCAGGGGCCTCGAGGGCTCGAATACAAGTGCTCGATCATAGACGCGTCAATGAAGCAACAATATCTGAGTACGTACATAAGTTAAACAAGTTTGCCTTAAGAAGGCTAGCACAAATCGGGATACAGATCGAAGAGGCGCAGCCTCCCGCCGGGATCCTCCTAACTACTCCCCGGTCGTCGCCCGGGCTGCACGTAGTAGTAGGCGCCCAAAGGATGAGTCGCCATCGACGGTGGTGGCTGGCCTCGGCTCCATCGTCTCGTCGCAGCAATCGAGTAGAGATAGGGGAAAAGGGGAACAAGGCAACCGTGAGTACTCATCCAAAGTACTGCAAGCAAGGAGCTACACTACATATGTATGGATATATGTGTAAAGGGCCATATCGGTGGACCTGAGCTGCAGAATGCCGTAATAAGAGGGGATAGCTAATCCCGTCAAGAGTACGCTCGCAGCCTCCGCCTTGCAACATGTAGAAGAGAGTAGATCAAGTCCTCCGAGTAGCATCGCATAGCATAATCCTACCCGCGATCCCTCCTCGTAACCCCGAGAGAGAGCGACCACCGGGTTATATCCGCACTTGGAAGGGTGTGTTTTATTAAGTATCTGGTTCTAGTTGTCATAAGGTCAAGGTACAACTCCAAGTCGCCCTGCTATCAAGATCACGGCTATTCAATAGATTAAACTTCACTGCAGGGTGCACCACATAACCCAACACACTTGATCCCATTTGGCCGGACACACTTTCTGGGTCATGCCCGCCGCGGAAGATCAACACGCCGCAGCCCCACCTAGGCACAACTGAGAGGCCAGCACACCGGTCTAAACCTAAGCGCGACAGGGTCCGGGCCCATCGCCCATAGCACACCAGACGCGTTGCGACGCTGTGCCAAAGCGGAACTAGCCCCTTAATACAAGAGCAGGCTTACGTTCCAATCCGCGCGCGCCACTCGATCATTGGCGCCACGGCGTGCCGCCGATACCACGACGCCGGGATACCCATAACTACTCCCACGTAGATGGTTAGTGCGATAGACCAAATGGCCGACTCGGATCAAATACCGGATCTCGTTAAACGTGTTAAGTATCGCGAACACCGACCAGGCCAGGCCCACCTCTCTCCTAGGTGGTCTCAACCTGCCTGCCGCTCCGCCACAAAGTAACGATCGGGGCCGTGGGAACCCAGCCCACCTCTACCGGGATGGAGCCACCGTCCTTTCGGCCCCATTTCCAACAATATCACAGGTAATGTAATAGTGTAAAGTATATAGTATATGCCCGTGATCACCTCCCAAGTGATCACAGCCCAAGAGTATAGCATGGCGACGGACAAGAGTGTAGGGCCTTGATGGAACACTAGCATCCTATACTAAGCAAGAGGATAAGGTAAAGGTAACAACAAGAGTAGCAAGGACAGGCTATCAGAAAGATAGGATTAAGCGAAAGCGGTAACATGCTACACTACTCTAATGCAAGAAGTATATAGAAGAGTAGGCAATATCTGGTGATCAAAGGGGGGGCTTGCCGGTTGCTCGGGCAAGAGAGAGGGTCGCCAACTCCGAGACGATCGGGTACCAAAGAAGCGTCGATCTCGGTGTCTAGCGAGAGAAGAGGGGAGGAACAATAAATATTTAAGCAAGCAGACGCAAAGCGATGCATGACATGACATGTATCGGTGCTAGGGTGCCCTAACGCTGTATGAGGTGATACTGGTGAAGGGGAAAACATCCATGAAAGTATCCCGGCGTTTAGCGTTTTGAGCAAAAGAGCCGAGGGGAAAGTTTCGAGTTTGATATGTTAGGGGTGTGTGGCGGACAAACGGGCTGCGTATTCGGATTCGTCTCGTCGCTCTGAGCAACTTTCATGTACTAAGTTTTTCCATCCGAGCTATGGATTATTTTATATTAATTTTTAAAGATTTTAAATCATTTTCTAGAAATCAGCATAATTAAATTAATTCAGAAATAGCAATTATGATGTCAGCATGATGTCAGCAGAACCAAAATTTGACTAGGTCAACCCTGCAGGTGGGTCCCGCATGTCATTGACTGATAACTACCTAACTAAATTAATTAATTTAATTAGTAGATTAGTCAGGTTAATTAAATGATTAATTAGTCTAATCAGGATAAATTAATCAATTAATTAACAAATTTAATTATTAATTATTATTTATTATTTATTACTAATATTTATTTAAATTTTGTTGTTTTTTTAATATAAAAACGTTCTGGGGCCGTGGGCCCCAAGTGTCATAGGGCCATGGGGGGCACTGGCCCATTGGTCATTGGCCCATAGGCCAAAGTGGATCGGCGCTACGGGCGCAACGGGCGCCGTGCGTCGGGCGTCCGCCCGAACGGGACTGGCGAGGGTGCGGCGGACGGTTGCTGCCATGGGCGCGGGCGAGGCTCGCCAAGGGGGAGTGGAGGTGGCCGAGTGGCGCGGCAGAGACGCGCTTCTGTGGGGTTCGGGCGCCGTGGATGGGCGGCGGCAAGCAGCAGCAGAGAGCCATGGGCGAAGTGCGGCTCATGGGCACGGGAGGAGGAGGACCGGGCGGCGGGCGACGACGGGAGGTGTGGGAGGCCTTGCAAGACGCGTAAGCGCGAAAAGGCTTGGGGCGGCAGGGAGGGAAGCTCACATCACGGAGAAGGAACAGGCAGTGTGCTCGGGAGGTCGGGGACGACCGGAGACGGGAGGAGGCGCGTGGAGCTCGGGCGGCGGCGGATTGGTCCCGCGAGTCGGGGAGGGGACGAGGAGGCCACGGCGAGGTCGAGGTCGGCAGCCAGCGCCCGCGATAAAGCGGCGGTGGAGTCGGGCGGATCCTCGATCCAGATCGAGAGGAGGGAGAGGGACGGAGGAGCACGGCGTCGGGCGACGGTCGCCACGACGCGGGTCGGGGAACGGGATCGGGCGGCGAAGGCCGGGCGCGCTGTGGAGGAGGCGGTTAGTCGACGGCGAGGTCGCCCATGCCGAGGCAGGGCGCGCGCCGAGGCGGCATCGCGCGAGGGAGAGGAGGGGCGGAGGAGTCCGGGGGCGGCGCCTGCCGTGTGTGGCGGCAACGCGTCGGTGAAAAGGGGGGTGGGGCCTTCGCCCGATCCGCACGGGAAGGGAGAGAGGCGGCGGGAGGAGCGAGGGGGGGGCGAGTGGGTGGCGGCTAGGGTTGGCCTGGGGAGTGGGGGTTAAGCCGTGAGGTGGACCATTTGGGCAGTGGGCTGGCAGTTGGGACTTGGCTTGCTGGGCCGAAGCCCGGGGGGGCAAGGGGTTTTCTCTTTCTTTCTTTTTATGTTTGTTTTACCCCTTGCATTTTCTTTCTTTTACTTACTTTCTTTTCTGTTTTAATTTATTTAAAAGTATTTAGGCATTTTATAAAAATGTGTTTATTTCACGATAATTATCTATGCAATATTTGACACGGTTCGAACATTTTTGTTTTGAAGTTTGAAAACTTTGTTTGTTTGCCAAAAATCCAAATTTGAATTCGAATCGTTTTGAACTAACGCGAGATTAGCGACAGTAACGGAGGTGACATGGCGTCGTAAGTAGAGATTACTGTAGCTTGATTATCCGGGCGTCAGATTTTGCTTCTTTCCCGGCAGTGGGCAATCTTTCCAATTTTTCAACAGCTCATCTATTTTCTCGCCGCTCCTCATACGCGGGCGTCTTCGGGGTTCGGTTTCACCATCGAACAGATCCTTGCGTTTCCTCCATGGGTCATCGTCGTGAAGCCACCTTCGATGTCCCATGAACATGGTTTTCGAAGACCCGGGATCTCTATCTAGTGGCGATACGTTGTGTCATCCATGCACCGACGATCCGAAAATCCGTGGACCACCGCCCGCGAGATATCCCAGAATCGAGATAGTCGGCACCGCCGTGAGCAAAGGCGGCTCTCATTGAAAATATTCTTTCTGCGGCGCCCCACGTATTGGCTGGCGTTTTCCACAGCGTGTCTAGCTCCTCTTTCAGCAGCCCCAGATCTGATTGATGTCGTTCCTGGTTGTTTCGACCCTTCAATTAGCATACTCATGTGAATGTACTTCCTCTTCATGCACAACCAGGGGAAGGTTGTACATCCACACAAACACAAAGCCGGTGCTATGTGTGCTTCTCTGGCTGCCAAACGGAAAGACTCCATCGGTGCTCGCGCCCAGCACGATGTTCCTTGGATCCTTCCCAAATTTTGGGTGTTCGAAGTTCGCTTGCCACTCGCTCCCATCCTTAGGGTGACTCAGCATCTTGTCTTTTTTATTTATCTCCGGATCATTTGCGTCATTTTCTCGCTTCTTCTCCTCCCTGTCCGCGTGCCAATGCAGGAGCTTTGCTACCTTAAGGTCCGCGAAATACCGCTGCAGACGAGGAGTGATCGGAAAGTACCACACCACTTTTCGAGGAGCTTTCTTCCTCTTCTTGTATCGAGTGACGCCGCACACCGGACATATGGTAGACTTCGCATGCTCGTCCCGATAAATGATGCAATTGTTCATGCAAACATGGTATTTCATGTGCGGTAAATCCATAGGACACACGATTTTCTTCGCATCCTCGAAACTGGTCGGGCACTTGTTCCCCTTGGGAAGACGTTCGTGCCAGAATGACATGTTCTCGTCGAAGCATGC
Source organism: Aegilops longissima (assembly GCA_021605205.1). Lineage (NCBI taxonomy): Eukaryota > Viridiplantae > Streptophyta > Magnoliopsida > Poales > Poaceae > Aegilops > Aegilops longissima. Next base: position 608,047,337 of record CM038682.1, read on the forward strand.
GTCGGTCATTTTGTGTTTTACCTTCATCTCGAGCCATGAGCATTACTTTCAAAGGGTATCCTCGGGCCTGCATCCTTCATACAATGGAGTAACCGCGTCTATCTCTAGTTGATCCAGCTTGGCTTTCTCTCGGGCGGCAGCTCTTGCGTTATTCGTCTGCTTGAGAAACAGCTCTTGAATATGAGGGTCCTGCACCCAGCCCATCGATGGTCCATCATCATCTGCTCTGCCGGCGTCTTCATCTTCATGATCATGCCCTTCGTCTCCTCCGGCATCTTCCTCATCATCATGTCCTGCATCTTCTACATGATGACTGTGTACAGCATCATCGTCGTGATCATGTCCTGGAGATTCTTCGTCTTCTCGCCGCCCGAGCCGCGGTGGTTGTCTTGCGCCCTTCCTCATTTCTTGCCCGCCCCATGGACGACTTCATAGTCATCTTCATCACCTTGCCACCGATAGCCATCCATGAAACCACGCAAGAGCAGGTGGTCCCAAGACCTGCCCGAATCCGGTCCGCAATAAGGCTCTTCACTTGCATCTTCGACACGGACATCTTATCTCCATCTCGTTCTTTTGAAGCATCTCGGCCTTCGCATGAGCTCAAAACCTATTCATGATGCCTTCGGTCATCGTGCGGACCATGGTCGTCATGGGTACAACAAAACGATATTTTAGAACCAAGAAAAAATTGGCATGACTTTCCCTTAAAATAGGACCAAAAGAATGCATAGTGCCAAAATTCTCGCCAAACGGAAATTAATCAACATTCCGCAAAATATTGGCAATCGTCGATTTCAAATACCGATACTGCAAACACAAACATATATGCAACACCACAAACATATGCAACACCACAAACATACATAGATCTAGCTAGGCCACAAAAAGTGCATGTGCACGTTGTTGGAGGGAGAACAACATAAAGATAGCTTCCCCCCTTACTTACCTATCAAAAAAAGGTAATTTAACCACTTAATTTGGATGAATTTATGGTGCAAATGAGGTGAGCAGGAGGAGGCAGCCGAGACAAGCTTGGAGGAGGAGGTGGAGAGAATGAAGTGGGGAAAGTGAGTGGATAGGTGTAGCTTTCCAAAATATCTTGTTGGTCCCAGGTTACTAATGGCGCACCACCTGAAAATGCGCCATTAGTAACCCTGGTTACTAATGGCACACCCTCTGGTGATGCGCCATTAGTAGTTTTGTAAAAAAATAATTATATATATATATATATATATATATATATATATATATATATATATATATATATATATATATATATATATATATAATGGCGCACTATGCCACGGTGCGCCATTAGTAGTTTTGCAAAAAAGAATTAAAAAATATAGTAGTGGCGCACTCTGTGGCTGGTGCGCCATTACTAGTTAGAACTAGTAATGGCGCACTGTGCCAGGGTGCGTCATTAGTATATTTGGGAAAATAAAAAAACATTGTTACTAGTGGCGCACCATGTGTCTGGTGCACTATTAGTGTCTTCCACACTAATGGTGCACCTGCACATGGTGCGCCACTGCTATATAGTAGTGGCGCACCACATGTCAGGTGCGCTATTAGTATCCATTTCATCTACAGCTCTTTTCCTAGTAGTGAGTTGAAGGGTACCCGGCCCCGTCGTAGGCTTCTGCATGGGGCAGTTTCAGGGCGTGGGAGTGCCTCAGCACCGCCACATGTCGCACATTGGGCGATTCCTAATTAAGAAGTGACTTGTGTAAGAGGTATCCTTTAGTTTGGAGAGAAGTGCATATTTCAACCATGAACTTTTGCCCTAGTCTAATTTACAACCCCGAACTCCAATACCGTCTAAATTACAACCCCCAACTCTCAAAACCGGCTTGGATTCAGCCCTCCCCTCTTTGTTGACCGGTTTTGACCAGTCAACAGGTCCAGTCAGCATGCCACGTCAGCAAAAAATGCAAAATTTCCAAGGAAACAATCTGTAAAATCGAAGAAAATCCAGGAAAACAAATAAGAAATCCAAATTCCGAAAAACAAGGAAAATAACAAAACGAATTTCTCAAAAAAAATCCAGAAAAAACCCAAAACTCAAATTCCTGAAAAAATATTTCCAAAAAAACAAAAAAAAACATTTTTTTTATTTTTCCCTAGTTTTTTTCGTGAACATTTTTTTCGGAATTTTTCTTTTAAATTTTTTCCCTGATCTTACATATTTTTATTTACTTTTTCTTGAAATTTTGAAAAAAAAACGACATGGCATGCTGATTGGACCCGTTGACTAGTCAAAACTGGTCACCCCAGGTCAAAACCGGTCAATATAGAGGGGAGAGTTGAATCCTGACCAGTTTTGAGACTTGGGGTTGTAATTTAGACGGTATTGAAGTTTGGGGTTGTAATTTAGACGGTATTGAAGTTCGGCGTTGTACTTCCTCCGGTCCTTTTTACTCTGCATATTAGGTTTGTCTGCAGTCAATCTCATCCAACTTTGACCAAGTTTATACAAAAAATTATTAACATTCCCATAACAACACCAATATCATTAGATCCATCTTGGAATATATTTTTATATTATATTTATTACTCCCTCCGTTCCTAAATAATTGTCTTTCTAGAGATTTCAACAAGTGACTACATACGAAGCAAAATGAGTGAATCTACACTTTAAAACATGTCTACATACATATCCGTATGTTGTAGTCCATTTGAGATGGCTAGAAAGACAATTATTTGGGAACGGAGGGAGTAGATATTATAGATGTCAATAATTTTCAATATAAATTTGGTCAAACTTAGCAAAGTTTGACTTCCGGTAAATCCAATGTGCAGAGTAAAAAGGACCGGAGAGAGTAAATTAGACTAGGGCAAGAGTTCAGACTTTTGTAAGAGGTATCCTTTAGTTTGTGATTTCATTTTTCTTGTGAGTCTAATTTGAGATTCCATGTGTAGTGATCGCCTATCAGAGAGAGAATGTACATACGTATGGTCTCCTCGGACCCTCCCAGGTCTGCGCCTAGGCGGTCGCCCGGCCTAGGCCTAGAGCCGGCTCTCTCCCTCTCTCGTCGACTTACCAAATTAAGTGTAGATCACATCATGTCATCACTAGTATTTATGCGCCGCCAGTGTCATACTGCCGTTAGCCGTCGCTATGAGCTGATGGTCGTAACAACCGTCTTGAAGCCTAAATTGTATATGAAGACCTCTAGTGGAAGTCTCTTCGCGCAGTATGATTTTACCTGAAAGTGACCTGTCGCCAAGAAATGATTAATATATGGAAAACCATCTTTTCGTGTTTCTCTAAGATGGATTGAGTTCATTGCAGTGAAGCAAATTCTTCCTAGTTTTTTTCTTTAAACAAAAAATTGACGATGCAACTCCAGTCCTTAACAGCGGCAATTTCGCTACTCTGCAAAATAGAAAAGGCAGCGGCAATTTTGCTAATCTGCTCTGCTGCTGGAGTACAGCGTAATACCTGACAGGAAACCCGCATAATTGCTCTGGTACAACTTGGCATTATGAAAGCATAATTGCGCAAAGAGCTTTCATTATTAAGATTACTGGCAGCTGCAGTGATCAAATCGAACTAAGTAGGTCAAAGATGAATCTTTTCACTGCAATCTGCAACAAGCAGAAAACACGAGAGAAATTGGTTCCCTGCATAACAAGTCAGATGACACCGACATATATAGTAAAATCATACTCCATATTTTTGTTGTTAATTTTGTTGATCATGCAATCCATCTTAATTTCTGACTTATATTTCTAATATATCCGCTGGAGGACCGTCCAACTTGGACCTGAAGGACAGCACATACATGATCTGAATGTCCACGTCCACGTACTGCGACGTCGCAACTTCCTAAGGCTGGTTGTAATGGGGAGTATCATATACTAGTATCATGCATATGATACTAGTGTATGATACTACCTCCCTAATGCATAGTATCATATATTAGTATCATGTTGTACTTTATTTATTGCCATGCATGACACAAAGTAGCATAGCATTTAATATGATACGGTATCATGATATGATACTACACCCCCTCTTTCTTCATTTAATGCTATGACACATCATCAAAATTGCCTAGTTGGCATGCATGATACTAGCTATGATACTATCATTACGACCAGCCTAAGGACCAAAACATTAAGGGCGCACTCCATGAAATAGCGGGAGAGTAGGTGGCAAGCGCCGAATCCAATTTAATCCGGTTGGAACGACACCCGTTTAGTGATGATAGTGGCATGTCATCCTTTCTCACACGAAAGCTACGACCGATCTGCAGACGTAACTGGCGCCGAACGACCGATGGATGTACACAGCCTCTTCGGCCAAGCCCAGCTCCAACTAGGCAACTGGCAGCTATCATACGTACGTAATTAACTTGAGTTCCAATTACTTGTGCATTTGTCCAGCCCCAAACCGTCTAACGATACGCTAGATATAGCTAGTATAAGAAAGGTCAAGTACACAATCCATGGACTCAACACGTGCACTAGCCGTGAGGCCAGGCTAAGAGATCGCCATGCATGGCCCTGAGCTGGATGGATGAACCGAGGCATTGATGGCGGGTGGTGGCTAACTACCCTCGACCCGTGGCTAGGTCACACGGTCCATGCATGCTCACCGGCAAATCAACGGTAGGTGATGCGCGCTTGTGTATTTATACCTGCAGGTTCAGTGTCCAAAGGCACCCACACAAGTACCACTGCCACTGCCACAGTTCTCTTTGTCTCTACCACTTTGAGGAGTTCTTCGGAAGGATGGGCTCCAAGATGCTTCTGGTCACCGTTCTCTTGGTCGGCATAGCCTCTCAGAGCTATGCCACGAGGAGCCTTGACGGAAACCACTTGGCTGATCAGAAGTGTATGTATTAGTTCCAGATCTCACACTCCCGTGCTTTACCTTGTTGTATACTACGTGCTTTTGCTGATCACGAAGCACGCTGTGTATGTGTCGATCTCAACAGACGGCGGCGGCGGCTACGGAAATGGCGGTGGGGGCTCCGGAGGCGGTGGTGGCTACGGAGGAGGTGGCAGCGGCGGCGGGGGTGGCTATGGAGGAGGAGGCGGCGGCGGTGGCTACGGAGGGGGAGGCGGCGGTTACACACCGACACCAACACCGTCGACGCCCAGCCACAGCGGATCCTGCGAGTAAGCCAAACGTGCCGCTAGATAATAATCTGCTAAACATCAATCAACAGATCACAGATTCAAAGCTCATCTGCGCGTGTGTGCGCAGCTACTGGAAAGGCCACCCGGAGAAGATCATCGACTGCATCGGCAGCCTGGGCAGCATCCTGGGCTCCCTCGGCGAGGTGTGCCACGCCTTCTTCGGCAGCAAGATCCATACCCTGCAGGACGCGCTGTGCAACACCCGGACCGACTGCTATGGCGACCTGCTGCGCGAGGGCGCCGCCGCCTACATCAACGCCATCGCCGCCAAGAAGGAGAAGTTCGCCTACACCGCCTACCAGGTCAAGGAGTGCGTCGCCGTCGGGCTCACCTCCGAGTTCGCCGCCGCCGCGCAGGCCGCCATGTTGAAGAAGGCCAACTACGCTTGCCACTACTAGGCTAGGCTACCAGCCGGCCAAGCTGGTAGTCGTCGGTGGCTAAATAAGTCCATATATGCATGCACGTGTCGTGCATGTTTTCATGCAGTTTCCCGGATGCGCGCGCGCGTGTACTCCGCTAAGCCTTTATGTGTTCGCTTGCCGTTTGATGATGCATGCCATGCCGTCTCATATATACGCAGTGATGCTTAATGCTTTGCTTGCTTTTCTTATCTTCGTTGGTGATGTAAGAATAATTTGATTGAGTTATTAGTGAAAGACATAGTATGCATGATCGCTACCTTTGTTCAGTCTTTGTTTTTGGGAGTGCCTAGTTTCCAGCCTTCTGTTTTTCAATTTGGTTTAGGTCGTTTTTCCCACCCACACAGTTCTTGACACGTGTCTTTGTAGTAATTTCAGTCCAGACTGTATTGCCAAAAAAGCGATTGTTTTCATTTTAGTTTCAGGTCGTATTCTCCCTCCCCCCTCTTCGACCTTCAAACACAAGTTGGCCCCAGTCTATCCCTAGCGGGTCATTTGCACACCCGTTACTAATGCATACCTTACATTTGTGTGGACATTGACTGGATGGGAATGACAGTAGCTTCAAAAACAAGTAACAAAAATAGGATCCAAGTAACATGATGCTGGATGTACATGCTGGATGCAAACCAGACTCTCGCTTAGCTATTTGTCGCTTTAACTTTCTTCTCTTCTTCAAAATTGACCACAACAAGAATATAATGAACCAGAAAACTGATGATATCAACAAAAAAAGATGCACAAATGGCACACCATGTATCCGTTGGTCAATATAGTAGAGTTTCATACAGCTTTGCACTCTATCTTGCCTTTATATTGATGTCTTTCGTGAAAACAGCAGCCTCAAGCGCTAGATCAACCTGGTTGGGAGGTAGCGCAACCATGCAAATCTTCAACTTTGGCATTAGTAGTCCATCCAGTACAAAACAGACCAAAACTCCCTCACTGTGATTATTCAACCTGATGAAAGTCCTCCCACCCAACGCCACAGATGTGGATCCCCCAGTGTTCTTTCCTGATCTCGATGAGGAATTTGCGCCCCTCACATTCCTCGAAAGCACGTCGTCGTCAGTGGCGCAATTGAATTCAACCCCTGAGTGGCATGGGATAAACTGCAGAAAACAACAAAAAGAAATGGAAAAGGAAGAGCAAAATATAGGCTATCCTCATGCTTGCTGGGGAATGAGACGTTTGCAGATGAGACTGGCAAATAGCTAAACTCTAAAAACCGATAGACTAAAAAAGGAAATGAATGCAACAAGTAATGACTAAATGAGAAAAAAGAAATCTAAGAAAAAAGTACAGTTGATATAATTCTATCAGCTAAAAGGACTAAGTTTGTATCTGCAATAGGAAAAACTGAATTCATACACAAACTAAAGAAGAAACGAAATGTTTAACTGAACAGGACAACTATCATGCTATCATAAAACATACAGGGAGGTGTTGGTAATATCCACATCATGGCCTTGTAAAAATGAGTGATGAATGAAAAATTAACCATAACAAGAACTAGACTGTAGTGATAAATGAATAACTGACCATGGCAGTGAACTAGACTATAGTGATATTTTTTTGAAACGGAACTATAGTGATATATTGAACATATTCAAAAATAAGTTATCACTGAGCTTTCAAAGTCCTCAGACAACCAAACCCCAAAATTTAAACGCGATGAGCGACGGCCAGCACGGTCGGACTTGCACATTGGGTACGTCATCCCCGTTACATATGTGGCAGAGAAAAAGCTACTTGTTAGCAAAAAGATGACTGAAAAACTAAGAACAGAGACTCACCAGATAACTAATTTAAACTACATGAATTATAAACACATATCAAGTCTAACAAATTTAAAATGAATGCTGAAAATACAGGAATAACAAAATAAACTGAAAATAATAAGCTGAATGGAAACTAAACTAGTTAGAATAATAAGTGACATTAATTTAAAACTGATAAACAAGAACAAACACCGACCAAATAGCTGAAGAGAACTAAAATGAGACACTTAAGATACTGGACAAACACTGACCAAATAACTAATCACTTAACATTTAGTTGAAAAGAACTAAAACTGATACTTAGGAGTACTGATGACTAAAAACTGAAAATAATCTAGCAAAAAAAACATTGCAAAAAACTGAAAACCAAAACTGAAAACTTAGGACTTACATGAACATAAGGTTCAAAACAGAAATAATCATCTACTGAAAGACAAGACTCATGAGAGTTACGACTGAAGAAAGATGCAAATGATAACTAAATATGATAAAATGAGGACTGATAGTCTGATACTATTACAAAAACTAATATAAGACTGAGAAGGCAAGCTTACAAACTGAGGAACAAGAATAATGAACAATGAATACTTAGGAATAATTACTGAAAATAAGTGGGACAAATGAGAGACTAATCTACTATCATTTTTAGCTGAAAAAGCTACACTAACTCAGAGCTAAAAAAAGAGATCAAATACTGAAGAAATGAAAAAGTAGAAATGATGAATGGGAAGGAAAATTAAGTGAAGACTTTGCCATCCTCTATAACTGACAAGATGGAGAAGAACAAGGCAGATCAACGAAGAATGATAAGACAACAGAGAAATGATAAAAATGAAATAGCAAGCTTATAGAGTGACAAACAAAGTGCAGACTAAAAAATAGAGGGGGCGAAAATCTGTCAGCCAGGCCTATCTTGAGCCACTTAAGTAGGACACTCCTATTTATATACGGAAAATGAAAACTAAAGAAAAAAGAGTGAAAAATGAAAATATTTACTGAAAGGGATAGCCAGTTTTAAGTTTTGGGCTTGAAATTTAAAAGGTAGACACTTAAGTAGGACACTACAAACTGATTTGTAAGAAGAATAGTAAGAGGTCAGTTGTTCATCCTAGAATGAATACATAGACGAAATGATTGACAAACATAAGAGACCAGAACAAGAGACTTAGGGAGAAATGGACAAAAGACACTAGAGTGAAGAAAATGAACAAAAGTCACTAGGCCGTGACCACACACGCCTCTAGCCAGCTAGCCGACACCTTAGAATAGTGCATAACGACATCCACAATTCCATGCACGTGCCACACTGGCAATCTTCCTACACAAGATTAGCATATGAGAATAGGCCAGAGCTCAACTGACTAGGAACCCACAAAAAAGGGAAACTTGACCACCTCAAGCAGTTGAGACTACTCATTGAAGAAAATTCGGCGGGACTACCACCATTGTGTGATAACAAAAAAACATGGGAAATATATAGAGACAATAAAATAAAATGGAACACCTCAGATATGTAATTCAGGGTACTGCTTGTACCAAATTGCTGCAGATTTTCATACGTGCAGAATGTAAAACAAGACTACAGCATTCATGGACACCATGAATCAAAACAACCACCTAGTAACTAATATATGTAGTATATTATGTTTACAAGATAGCACGACTTTCACATTAAATAAAATTGAGCACATGGTAGCATTTAAGTTCCATATAGACACAAGGAAATCATCACAAAAGCATTGGTGTTGCCTTAATTTTAATTGAATGTTGTAGAGACTTGCAAAACTGAATTCCAATCAACCTGAAACAACAGAAAGGAATTAGGACTTGATTGCTGCAGATCTGCAAAAAACTGAACCCAAATTAACCTATACAATAATAGAGAGAATTAGGACTTCAGATATGCTTGTGTTCTAGGGTTCAAGAAGAGAGAGGGACAGACTCATAGACACCAGAATAGAGAGTAATGAGGCGCCATATGAAGAAGGGAGGGGGAGGGGTGCCATGGGAATGGAGGGATGGGCACCATGGGAGGGGAAGGAAAGAGAGAAGGCGCCATGGTAGGGAAGGGCATGCTGGAGAAGAGGAGCAGCAAATGGAGAGAAGAAAGGGAGGAACGGAGGAGATATGCCACAGAGAAGATAATATCTGAAGTTTTACCTGCGCCGCCGTCGCCGAGACCTCTCCGTCGTCGCCTTGAGCCCACCGTCGTCGCCATGGATAAGGTTTGAGGAGGACAAACCAGATCCTCCACGCGACCTTGGGGAAAAAGCGGGGGCGAAAATAACCCAAAAGGATCCACTGAGACCCACTAAGACAAAGCGGGCCCGAAAAGTTCAGCCACACCAGCGCAGATCTCAGAACTGAATCGAACGACTGAAAATTCGACTTGAAGCCAAAATGAAAACAGACGACTGTTTTTTAGTAAAACTGTTGTTTTTTGTTCTTGCGGGGATCTTTGTTCAGTACTTCAGTTATAAAAGACACGAAAAGATCTTATTGACTAGGAAGTGTCCAAGTAAGACAATGTACCCATGCATCACAAGATCATTTGATCTTGGGTCTGGGTGGCGCTATCGTTGTGTCATTGCGCTCTAAACGATCAAGGGAGTACCATTTAGTTAAAACATCTTTATTATGTTGAGTTTAATATTTTCATTCTACTAGACTAGATCGCTTGGGGACGGGAACTTGGTGCTCTCGGGTACCCTCGCACCCTATATGCGCCAAAAAAATTAGTAATTCAAAAAATAGAAACTTTTTTAAAGGAAACATGATCAGGTATTTTGCTCCTATTAAATGTTTGGACAAGAAATGATTCCTTATTGACTTCGGGGTAAAAATGACAAATTTATGATGACAATATAGTGTGTATAGTACTTGTATATAGCTTTTTTTGTGAATCTTTGAGCTAGGATGCAATGAAAGTCATTCTCTGACAAAAGTTTTTATACAAGTACAATACATGATCATGTTTGATTCCAAAAAAAATTGAAATTTTTTGAACTTTTTTGAATTACTATGTTTTTTGCATATATATGGTGCGCTGGCACCCGAGATCACCAATGTATTTTCCGCCTAGAGCACCTCTTTCTTAGGATACAGGCACACGCTATATCAGAATAAAATGCCTATAAGCTAACAAAAAAAGGGACAACTACTTCCTGTGGTCTTGAAAAGTCGGCGTTTTAGACATTGAGACGTTTTAAAAGTATAACTTTGGCTATTCTTATAACGTATACGCACTGACATTTTTCGGAACCAAGGCACTATCGATTGATTTCTTTCAAGTCAATATTGATCGATGGCTAGATGAATGTGTGTGTCCTATTTACCCCTCGCTGTGGCGATTTGTCGACCAATCACACAGGAAAGGAGGGACAGAGCAGGAGATGGGCCTGGCCAATTAGCTATATATTCTAGAAGGTTCCGGTCCAGTTTAGATCTGGTTTTGTTGTTTTTGTTTTTTTTCCTCTATTCTTCAGGATTTTTTTTTAAAAAATTATTCAGTATTTAAAAAAATGTTCAAGTTTCAAAAAAAATCAAATATTTAAAAAAAATTGCGCTTTATAAAAATTGAGAATTTTAAAAATGTTTGCATTTTCAAAATTGTTTGGAATTATAATAATTGATCACCTTTTAGAAAATATTCGGGATTACAAAAATACTTGATGTTTTCAAAAATTATTCGCAATTTCAAAAAACGTTCAGTAATTTCAAAAATGTTTACAATTTCGAAAGATGTTCAAAATCTTCAATAACTGTTCACAAATTTCAGAATATGTTTTGAAAAATCATTTTTTCTGAATCTACCATTGCATTTAGTTCTTAAAGTTTCGTGCTGCCAATTAGTCACTAATGCTCAATAGATCTAGAGCCTAGAAACACCCGGTCACTAGCTAGATGTCCCGTGTTGATCCCTTGCAAGTGCATTCCATTTTTTGGAATTTTACGTCACACTTTTTCGGTGGCTATAAATGGGCCAGCCTAGTACGCCACTATTGGACACAATGACCGTCCAATAGGAGATCCCAGATGAATGGGCACAACAGCCATGCACTGGAAAATCGAGATCACTTTAGGCCCATAATTTTCTTTCCACCGCCCCCCACCCACACAATAGAACGAGCTCGTCAACGTTTTAACTCGCTTATTGCAAGACACTCGGATGAACAAAATGGTCGGTCCAAGAAGCGGTTTTTGATAGCATCTAAACACTGGTATGTAGAACAGTGCACCCGGTTTTAGAAAGGTTTCGTGTGCTTTTCTTTTTCTTCTTCTTCTTCTTTCGTCATTTTCACTATTTTCCTTTTCTCAATTTTATTATTATATTTTTTTTCTCTAAATACATATCAAATTTTATTATTGTAGAACAGTGCACCCGGTTCAACATTTTTTTGGAAAATTTGAATATTTTAATAGAACTTCTATTGGGATGCATTTTAACATTTGTGAAATGGACATTAGATATTTTTATAAACATAGTGAACACGGTTTAACTAGAAAATAAACTATTTAAACACACTTTGAACATTTTGTAAAAAAATCATAAAGTTTTTAATGCACTATGAATATTTTTATAAGTTACAAGAACCAATGTTTTTAGTTCATGATTTTCCATTTAAATGTAAGGAAACATATTTTTAATCATACAAACATTTTCATTGCAATGAACATTTTTTAATTTTGCAAAGTTATTCAAATAATAAGAATATATTTTACATTTTCATGAACATTTTGAAAAATTCAGGAACAAAATTTGGAATTTGCCCTTTTTAGTGACACTGACATTTTTAAAATTATATGAAAACTTTAAATTGCATGAAAAATTATTTATGTATCGTGAGAGTTTATATATATATATATATATATATATATATATATATATATATATATATATATATATATATATATATATATATATATATATATATATATATATATATATATATATATATATATATATATATAGGAAAATCCATCCTACCACCTGGGGTAGTTACCCCACATGTCTCATATACTATCTTATGGTCGTATATATCCTACTTTATCATTTTAAGTATGTTCATATACTATATATAAGATACTCCAAAATGAGTTGCATGAAAAAATTCAAGTTGGCCCATGGTTTTTATTATATTTGTGAAATACATACATATTTGTACATAAAAGAGAGCATACTCAAAATATGATACATACTACCAAAAAATAGTATATATACTACCTAAACATTCTTATATACTACATAGTACGCGTACATACTCTCCGATTTGATAGATACTACATACTACATATAAAACTTAAGTGGTGGTAACTACCACTGGTGGTAGATAAAATTTGTCATATATATATATATATATATATATATATATATATATATATATAGAGAGAGAGAGAGAGAGAGAGAGGGCGGTGGGGGGAATGCAAACTATCTCCACTCAAAGCAGACAAGTACAATGAGAAAAGCAGCAAGGCATCGGGCCGGCTGTAGAAAAATATTTGAGAATTAAAAAATGTTCGCAAATATGGAAACTGTTTGCGACATTGGAAGAGATCCATTTTTTAAAGTTCAATAATTATACAAAAAACCGAAACTTAAAAATATTCACAAACTTAAAAAAGATGTTCACGAACTTGAAGAATAGATTACAAATTAGAAAAACTTTTCATAAATTTGAAAAAAATGTTCAAAATTAAAAAAATGTAGGCATAGTTAATTTTTTATGAATTCGGAAAACAATGTTTGTGAATCAAAAAGGGAAATATGAAAACATGAAAATAAATGGGATCAAGGAAAATAAAAGATAGTTAAACAGAAAGGAAGCGAAGTAACCAGAGAAAGAAATAGAAAAAGGAAGGAAAAACAGGCAGAAGGATCCAGAAGCTTGCTAAAACCGGATGTTAGATCCTGACCATATATTGGCGCGCCTAAAACGAGCCTGCCTGATGGAGCATTTTAGCGGGTGATTATGTCCGTATTGCTCGCAAAGAGCGATAGACTGTCTTTGCATAATCCATATTTGTCATTCGTTGTGGGGAACAGTTGGTGAAACACGAACAACGCCATAATTTGGCTGTAGCAGTACACACAATGGACCGGCTTTAAGAACCTGCTATTATTGTTCAACATGTATTTGGAAAAAAATATACTAAACATGTATTTGAAAACCATATAACATGTGTTTAAAAAATATTCAATACATGTATAAATGTACATCATACAATTTGTATTGAAATATAGTATAGACATGTGTTAAAAAAGAGAAAGGAAAAATGAAGAAAAAGAAGAAGAAAAACAGTGGTGAAACCCAGAAAATAAAGAGAAAGGAAAAAATGAAGAAAAAGAAGAAGAAAAACAGTGGTGAAACCCAGAAAAATAAAAAACCTGAATCAAACCGGTGATGAAACAAAGAAAAACAGAAAACCTAAGAAACCCAATGAAAAAACGTTACAAATAGCACAAAGAAACAAAACAAAGAAAATTATCAAGCAGAACCAACTCATACGAGCTACACTTTTAGCCCCAGCCTGTTAGCCGATTGCAAGGCAAGACGAGAATACATCCCGTAGTAGGCGAGATATAGCCCTGGGCGATTGATGCAATACGCGTCACATAGCATGGCAAAACCTATTGACACTCTTTGCGTCGATTTGTCCTGCAAACACACAGACAGAGTGAGGTGAGCCATTAATCAGGCCGGCCCATTTCATGTTCCATATATCCCAATTTTGGGAACTTTCTAGAAAGTTTCTCACACGTTCAGGTCTGTTTTTGTTTTCCTGTTGTTTCTTTCACTCGTTTCCTTTGGTTTCCCCTTTTTATTTTTAAAATTCTCCCCTTTCAAACAATGTTCTGAATTTTAAAAAGTTGATCAGAATATCAAGAAATGTTTGGGTTTTTAAAAAAATCATGACTCCAAATATTGTTCGAAGCTTCAAAAAATGTCCCCATTTTGAAAATTTCTTTTCAAATTCGAAAAATGTTCATGTTTAAAAAATATATTTAAAAATTCAAAAAAAAAGATCGTGGTTTATAAAATTGTTCGGGGTTTTCCAAGATGGACATGTTTACCAAATTTTGAAAATATTCGAAAAAAAGTTTCCGTCTTCAATTTTTTGGGGGGAATTGTCAAAAATTGCTCGCATCGTCGCTGACCTTCGTCAAGGTCTAGCCGAGCTTGCCGAGGTAGGATTTGAGCGACGGATCCATGGTCGCAAGCAACTGTTGGCGCTTCTCCATGTTACCGACAAAGGGTGGTGGAGTGGCCTCTGATACCACGTTGCTAGGTACCAACTACCACTATCTCTTAGATCGGAGGAAAATTGATATGGTGGTGATTACAGGTGGTCTCGAGGAGGAAGAAGAATTACAGAGAAGGATTGATACAACTATCAGTCGACGCCGGATCCCAGCCAATATGACTCGACGCCTACTATACCCTCTCCTATATGCTAACTCACTCACACGTCTCCTATATGAACTTGTGATTGGGCCTTCTCTCCCGTAATGGCCTGTTGGACTTGGCGTTCTCCCCTTCTGGCGTTTGGGATGCGGCTGCCCCACTTGCCAGGTTGGTGACACGAGGACCCCTGGTTCTCTAGTGACGCAACTCTCCCATCTATTTTTCTCGGAATTTTCCGAGGACTTTCCATATAGTTCTTGAAATTCCAAACCTAGAAGAAAAGAGAACATGCACTGGATAGTGCATTAATAGGTTAGCCCCTCAAAATGCTCACTGCAAATGTAAAAGATAATGGGTATGCAACATACAAAGCTATCCCATATTTAGATTCCCATCTGAAATTGGGCTCTCTCAGTGTTCAGCAATTTTGGGCCATCGGATCTCGAGCTTGATGCAATTCTAGCCGTCCGATTTGGCCTCCAGTGATTCCTGGCAGCCAGAAAAAAATCGGGTTCGAAGCAATGAATAGTAAAAAAAACAAATACAGTTCGAGATTTTGGTCTTATCTGGCTGAACTATGGGGCCTGGCATTTGTTGGTCGTGCATGTTAGCAACCTTGGCTGTAGGGGTGAACGATGTTGTCCTTCCGCAGTCAAAGACGAGTGGCCCCGCCTGAAATTTCGCTGCCCCGCCGAGGGCATTCGTGGCATTTCATGTGTGTGGCTGTGCGTGGCATTGTGTGGATGGTTGGGTTTCACATATGGGTGAGTGATACGTCTCCAACATATCTATAATTTTTTATTATTCCATGTTGTTATATTAACTGTTTTGAATGTTTTATATGCATTAATATGTTGTTTTATATTATTTTTGGGACTAACCTATTAATCTAGAGCCCAGTGCCAGTTTCTGTTTTTTTTTTGAGCTTCGCAGAAAAGGAATACCAAACAGAGTTCAGACGAAATAAAACTTCACGATGATTTTTCTTGGACCAGAAGACACCCAGGAGACTTGGAGTTCAAGTCAGAAGAGCCACGAGGCGGCCACAAGGGTGGAGGGCGCGCCCGGGGGGGTAGGGCGCGCCCCCTACCTTGTGGGCCCCTCGTGACCCTCCTGGCCTAGTTCTGCCTCCTATATATTCACATATATTCCCAAACCACCAGAAGCATCCACGAAAACACTTTTCCACTGCTGCAACCTTCTGTTCCCATGAGATCTCATCCTGGGGCCTTTTACGGCATCCTGCTGGAGGGGGATTCGATCACGGAGGGCATCTACATCAAACCTATTGCCCTTCCGATGAAGCCTGAGTAGTTTACCACAGACCTACGGGTCCATAGCTAGTAGCTAGATGACTTCTTCTCTCTCTTTGATTCTCAATACCATGTTCTCCTCGATGTTCTTGGAGATCTATCCGATGTAATCTTCTTTTGCGGTGTGTTTGTCGAGATCCGATGAATTGTGGATTTATGATCAGTTTATCTATGAATATTATTTGAATCTTCTCTGAATTCTTATATGCACGATTTGGTATCTTTGTATTTCACTTCGAATTATTGATTTAGTTTGGCCAACTAGATTGGTTTTTCTTGCAATGGGAGAGGTGCTTAGCTTCGGGTTCAATCTTGCGGTGTCCTCACCCATTGACAAAGTAGGGGTAGCGAGGCACGTATTGTATTGTTGCCATCGAGGATAAACAGATGGGGTTTGCATCATATTGCTTGAGTTAATTCCTCTACATCATGTCATCTTACTTAAAGCGTTATTTTGTTCTACATGAACTTAATACTCTAGATGTAGGCAGGAGTCGGTCGATGTGTGGAGTAATAGTAGTAGATGCATGTAGGAGTCAGTCTACTTGATACGAACGTGATGCCTATATTACATAATCACTGCCTCGGATATCGTCATAACTTTGCGCTTTTCTATCAATTGCTCGACACTAATTTGTTCACCCATCGTATTATTCGCCTTCAAGAGAGAAACCTCTAGTGAAACCTATGGCCCCCGGGTCTATTTTCCATCATATTAGTTTCCGATCTACTATTTTGCAATCTTTACTTTCAGATCTATAAACCAAAAAACCCAAAAATATTTATCTTTTGTTTAGTTTTATTTATCTATCTCTATCAGATCTCACCTTTGCAAGTGACCGTGAAGGGATTGACAACCCCTTTATCGCGTTGGGTGCAAGTGTTTGATTGTTTGTGCATGTATTGGTGATTTGTGTGTTCTTCCCCTACTGGATTGATACCTTGGTTCTTAACTGAGGGAAATACTTATCTCCACTTTGCTGCATCACCTTTCCTCTTCAAGGGAAAAACCAACGCAAACTCAAGATGTAGCAAGAAGAATTTCTGGCGCCGTTGCCGGGGAGATCTACGCCAAGTCAAGACCTACCAAGTACCCATCATAAAACTCTCATATCTTGCATTATATTATTCTCCATTTGCCTCTCGTTTTCCTCTCCCCCACTTCTAAAACGATTTTCGAAAAGATTCGCCCTTTTCTTTGCCCTTCTTCCGTTCGTCTTTTCGTTTGCTTTTTTTTGCCCGTGTGTTGGTGTGTTTGCCTGCCTTTATGGATCAACCAAATAATGTTGGTCCTTACTATAGGAGGATGGAAGAGATTGATAATAATGTGAGGAGCTTCATGTCTTTACAATTTGAGCATAATAGTTTCTTTAGAAACGAGCTTAAGAAGCAGAAAAATTTTATGAAGTATATGAATAAGGAGCTCGATGATATGTCTATGGAATTTTATGGTTTGGAATCTCAGTTTGCTCATCTTGAAAATTTAGTACGCCAAATTTCTAAACAAGCTACTTTAGTAAACAAGATGGCCGCTAAACCGGAGTCTTTAAATAATGATGAAGATCTTAAAGTGATTGATGTGACTCCTATTGAATCTTTGTTTTCTAAAATAAATCTTGATAGAGATGGGACTCGAGATGAGTCAACTTTAGTTAAAAGGCATCCCAATAATTTGGAGTTTATAGATCTTGATGCAAAAATTGATAAAAGAGGGATTGGTGAGGTCAAAACTTTGAGTAGCAATGAACCCACTTTTTGGATTTCAAGGAATTTAATTATGATAATTGCTCTTTAATAGATTGTATTTTCTTTTTGCGATCCATGTTGAATTATCCTCATGCTTATAAGCAAAATAAAGCTTTTACTAAACATATCGTTGATGCTATGATGCAATCTTTTGAAGAAAAGCTTGAATTAGAAGTTTCTATCCCTAGAAAACTTTATGATGAGTGGGAACCTACTATCAAGATTAAGATTAAATGTTATGAGTGCCATGATTTATGTGATTCAGGTGCTAGTGTTTCCATGATTCCAAAAACTTTATGTGATGTGTTAGGTTTCCGTGAATTTGATGATTGTTCTTTAAATTTGCATCTTGCGGATTGCACTATTAAGAAACCTATGGGAAGGATTAATGATGTTCTTATTGTTGCAAATAGGAATTATGTGCCCATAGATTTCATTGTTCTTGATATAGATTGCAATCATACATGTCCTATTATTCTTGGTAGACCTTTCCTTAGAACGATTGGTGCAATTATTGATATGAAAGAAAGAAACATTAGATTTCAATTTCCGTTAAGGGAAGGCATGGAACACTTTCCTAGAAACAAAATTAAGTTGACATATGGATCTATTATGAGAGCTACTTATGGATTGCATACCAAAGATGACAACACTTAGATCTATGTTTTTATGCCTAGCTAGGGGCGTTAAACAATAGCGCTTGTTGCGAGGCAACCCAATTCTATTTTTGTGTTTTTTGTTTTGCTACTGTTCATGAATAAAATTCACATTATTACCTCTATATTAATTGTGTTTTGGTGTTTTAATTAGTGTTTGTGCCAAGTAAGACCTTTGGGGTAGCTTACGGTGATAGTTGATTTGATCTTGCTGAAAAACAGAAACTTTTACGCCCAGTCTCAGAATTATTAAAAATCACAGAAGCGTGATAAAATACTGATTCTTTTTGTAGATGATTAAGATACAAATTTCCTCTGTTGTCCTAATTTTTCATAATTTTCGGAGTTACATAATATTCGAGAGTTACACATTACTATAGGCTGTTCTGTTTTTGACAGTTCTGTTTTCTTTGTGTTGTTTGCTTATTTTGATGAATCTATGGGTAGTATCGGGTGGTATGTACCATGGAGAAGTTGGAATACAGTAGATATTACACTAATTTAAATAAGGAATGAGTTCACAATAGTAACATAAGTGGTGTTTTATTTTCTTATACTAACGGATCTCATGAGATTTTCTGTTGAGTTTTGTGTTGTGAAGTTTTCAAGTTTTGGGTAAGGATTTGATAGACTATAGAATAAGGAGTGGCAAGATCCTAAGCTTGGGGATGCCCAAGGCACCCCAAGGTAATATTCAAGGACAACCAAGAGCCTAATCTTGGGGATGCCCCGGAAGGCATCCCTCTTTAAATCTTCGCTCATCGGTAACTTTACTTGAGGCTATATTTTTATTCACCACATGATATGTGTTTTGCTTGGAGCGTCTTGTATGGTATGAGTCTTTGCTTTTTAGTTTGCCATAATCATCCTTGCTGTACACACCTTTTGAGAGGGACACTCATGAATCGTGATTTATTAGAATACTCTATGTGCTTCACTTATATCTTTTGAGCTAGGCAATTTTGCTCTAGTGCTTCACTTATATCTATTTAGAGCACGGCGGTGGTCCTATTTTACAAAAATTGTTGAACTCTCATGCTTCACTTATATTATTTTGAGAGTCTTTTTAAACAACATGGTAATTTGCTTTGGTTATGAATTTAGTCCTAATATGATAGACATCCAAGAGGGATATAATAAAAACTTTCATATAAAGTGCATTGAATACTGTGTGAAGTTTGATTCCTTATGATTGTTTTGAGATATGAGGATGATAATATTAGAGTCATTCTAGTGAGTAATTGTGGATTGTAGAAATACTTGTGTTAAAGTTTGTGATTCCCGTAGCATGCACGTATGGTGAACCGTTATGTGATGAAGTCGGAGCATGATTTATATATTTATTGTCTTCCTTATGAGTGGCTGTCGGGGACGAGCCATGGTATTTTCCTACCAATCTATCCCCCGAGGAGCATGTGCATAGTACTTTGTTTCAATAACCAATAGATTTTTGCAATAAGTATGTGAGTTCTTTATGACTAATGTTGAGTCCATGGATTATACGCACTCTCACTCTTCCACCATTGCTAGCCTCTCTAGTACCACACAACTTTCGCCGGTACCATACACCTTCCTCAAAATAGCCACCATACCTACCTATTATGGCATTTTCATAGCCATTCCGAGATATATTGCCATGCAACTTTCCACTGTTCTGTTTATTATGACACGCTTCATCATTGTCATATTGCTTTGCATGATCATGTAGTTGACATCGTATTTGTGGCAAAGCCACAATTCATCATTTTTTTATACATGTCACTCTTGAATCATTGCACATCCCAATACACCGCCGGAGGCATTCATATAGAGTCATATTTTGTTCTAAGTATCGAGTTGTAATTTTTGAGTTGTACAAGTAAATAAAAGTGTGATGATCATCATTATTAGAGCATTGTCCCATGTGAGGAAAGGATGATGAAAGCTATGATTTCCCCAGAAGTCAGGATGAGTCTCTGAACTTTACAAACAAAAGAGGCCAAATAAGCCCACACAAAAAAATAAAAAAATGAGAGAAAAGAGAGAAGGGGCAATCTTACTATCCTTTTTCCACACTTGTGCTTCAAAGTAGCACCATGATCTTCATGATAGAGAGTCTCCTATGTTGTCACTTTCATATACTAGTGGGAATTTTTCATTATACAACTTGGTTTGTATATTCCAATGATGGGCTTCCTCAAATTGCCATAGGTCTTCGTGAGCAAGCGAGTTGGATGCACACCCACTTAGTTTTCTTTTGAGCTTTCATAAACTTATAGCTCTAGTGCATCCGTTGCATGGCAATCCCTACTCACTCACATTGATATCTATTGATGGGCATCTCCATAGCCCGTTGATACGCCTAGTTGATGTGAGACTATCTCCTTCTTTTTGTCTTCTCCACAACCACCATATTCTATTCCACCTATAGTGCTATGTCCATGGCTCACGCTCATGTATTGCGTGAACGTTGAAAAAGATTGAGAACATCAAAAGTATAAAACAATTTCTTGGCTTGTCATCGGGGTTGTGCATGATTTGAATATTTTGTGTCATGAAGATGGAGCATAGCCAGACTATATGATTCTGTAGGGATAGCTTTCTTTGGCCATGCTATTTTGAGAAAACATGATTGCTTTGTTAGTATGCTTGAAGTATTATTGTTTTTATGTCAATATTAAACTTTTGTTTTGAATCTTATGGATCTAAATATTCATGCCACAATAAAGAAAATTACATGGATAAATATGTTAGGTAGCATTCCACATAAAAAATTCTGTTTTTATCATTAACCTACTCGAGGACGAGCAGAAATAAGCTTGGGGATGCTTGATACGTCTCCAACGTATCTACAATTTTTTATTGTTCCATGCTATTATATTATGTGTTTTGGATGTTTTATATGCATTAATATGCTATTTAATATTATTTTTGGGACTAACCTATTAACCTAGAGCCCAGTGCCAGTTTCTGTATTTTCCTTGTTTTTGAGCTTCGCAGAAAAGGAATACCAAACGGAGTCCAAACAGAATAAAACTTCACGGTGATTTTTCTTGGACCAAAAGACACCCAGGAGACTTGGAGTTCAAGTCAGAAGATCCACGAGGCGGCCAAAATGGTGGAGGGCACGCCCAGGGGAGTAGGGCGCGCCCCCTACCTTGTGGGCCCCTCGTGACCCTCTTGACCTAGTTCTGCCTCCTATATATTCACATATATTCCCAAACCACCAGAAGCATCCACGAAAACACTTTTCCGCCGCCGCAACCTTCTGTTCCTGTGAGATCCCATCTTGGGGCCTTTTCCGGCATCCTGCCGGAGGGGGATTCGATCACGAAGGGCATCTACATCAACCCTATTGCCCTTCCGATGAAGCGTGAGTAGTTTACCACAGACCTACGGGTCCATATCTAGTAGTAAGATGGCTTATTATCTCTCTTTGATTCTCAATGCCATGTTCTCCTCGATGTTCTTGGAGATCTATCCGATGTAATCGTCTTTTGCGGTGTGTTTGTCGAGATCCGATGAATTTTCGATTTGTGACCAGTTTATCTATGAATATTATTTGAATCTTCTTTGAATTCTTATTTGCATGATTTGGTATCTTTGTGTTTCTCTTCGAATTATCGGTTTAGTTTGGCCAACTAGATTGATTTTTCTTGCAACGGGAGAGGTGTTTAGCTTTGGGTTCAATCTTGCGGTGTCCTCACTGATACGTCTCCAACGTATCTATAATTTCTGAAGTATTCATGCTGTTATTTTATCATTCTTGGATGTTTTACAATCATTTTATAGCAACTTTATATCATTTTTCGGGACTAACCTACTGACCCAATGTCGAGTGCCAGTTGTTGTTTTTTGCTTGTTTTTTACATTGCAGGAAATCAATATCAAACGGAGTCCAAACACCGCGAAACTTTTTGGAGATTTTTTATGGACCAGAACACCCAGGATGGGCCAGAGAAGCACCTGGGGGGTGCCCCGAGGGGGGCAGAACCCACCAGGGTGCGCCTGGGGGCCTAGGCGCGCCCAGGTGGGTTGTGCCCACCTCGGTGGCCTCCCGCACCCCCACTTTACCCTATAAATTCACAAATATTCCAAAAACCCTCGGGGTTAACCTAGATCAGAAGTTCTGCCGCCGCAAGGCTCTGTAGCCACCGAAAACCAATCTAAACCCTTTCCGGCACCCTGCCGGAGGGGGGAATCATCTCCGGTGGCCATATTCATCATCCCGGCGGCCACCACGATGAGGAGGGAGTAGTCCACCCTCGGGGCTGAGGGTTTCTACGAGTAGCTATGTGTTTAATCTCTCTCTCTCTCTCTCTCTCTCTCTCTCTCGTGTTCTTGAGATGTCACGATCTTGATGTATCGCGGGCTTTGTTAATATAGTCGGATCATATGGTGTTTTCCCCTCTCTATCTTGTTGTGATGAATTGAGTTTTTCCCTTTGAGATTTCGTCGTTATCGGATTGAATACTTTTATGGATTTGAGAACACTTGATATATGTCTTGCAATTGAATACTAGTGGTGAAAATGGGGTATCGTATTGATTCACTTGATATATGTTTTGGCATTCAACCCGTGGATTCCGAGGTGACATTGGGGTAATCTATGCATAGGGGTTGATGCACGTTCTTGTTTTTGTTTCTCCGGTAAAAATCTTGGGGCACTATTTGAAGTTCTTTGTGTTGGATTGAGTAGTATGAATATGAATTTGATCTGGTGTTATTTTAGTACAAACTCTAGGATAGATCGAACGGAAAGAATAGCTTTGTGTTATTTTAGTACGAAGTCTTGAATAGATCGAACGGAAAGAATAGCTTTGAGGCGGTTTCGTACCCTACAAACAATTTATTCTTATGTTCTCCTCTAGATAGGAACTTTGGAGTGATTCTTCACCGCACTTTGAGGGGTGGTTATATGATCCAATTATATTAGCATTGTTGAGAGGTTGCACTAGCAGAAGTACGGAACCTAGGCCTCATTTTCAAGCATTGCAACACCGTTTTGTGCCTGTTTACTAGTTGCTACCTTGCTGTTTTTATTTATTCAGATTATAAAAATATATTTCTATCATCCATATTACACTTCTATCACCATCTCTTCGCTGAACTAGTGCACCTATACAATTTGCCATTGTATTGGGTGTGTTGGGGACACAAGAGATTTCTTGTATTTGGTTGCGTGGTCGCTTATAGAGACCATCTTCATCCTACACCTCTCACGGATTGATAAACTTTAGGTCATCCACTTGAGGGAAAATTGCTACTGTCCTACAAAACTCTGCACTTGGAGGCCCAACACGTGTCTACAAGAATAAAGTTGCGTAGTAGACATCACTCACCCAGTGACAAAGTAGGGGTAGCGAGGCATGTATTGTATTGTTGACATAGAGGATAAAAAGATGGGGTTTACATCATATTGCTTGAGTTTATTCCTCTACATCATGTCATCTTACTTAAAGCGTTACTCTGTTCTTCATGAATTTAATACTCTAGATGCAGGCAGGAGTCGGCCGATGTGTGGAATAATAGTAGTAGAATGCAGGCAGGAATCGGTCTACTTGATACGGACGTGATGCCTATATTACATAATCATTGCCTTGGATATCATCATAACTTTGTGCTTTTCTATCAATTGCTCGACGGTAATTTGTTCACCCACCGTATTATTTGCCTTCAAGAGAGAAGCCTCTAGTGAAACCTAGGGCCACCGGGTCTATTTTCTATCATATTAGTTTCCGATCTAGTATTTTGCAATCTTTACTTTCAGAACTATAAACAAAAAAAACCCCAAAAATATTTTATCTTTTGTCTAGTTTTATTTATCTATCTCTATCACATCTCACCTTTGTAAGTTACTGTGAAGGGATTGACAACCCTTTATTGCGTGGGTGTAAATGGTTGATTGTTTGTGCATGTATTGGTGATTTGTGCATTCTTCTCCTACTGGATTGATACCTTGGTTCTTAACTAAGGGAAATACTTATCTCTACTTTGCTACATCACCCTTTCCTCTTCAAGGGAAAAAATAATGCAAACTCAAGAAGTAGCAGTCAGGAGGACGCCCGATTAGTTCAGAACCGTAGCAGCTAGCCTCCACTCATAGTCACGCCCCTCTCCTTTGCTCTTGCAGCCGCCGCCGCGCTCCTGTCCTCCTCTCTAGCTCCTTCCCTCCTCGTCAGCGAGCTCGCCGCTGCCACTGACGCGCTCCCCTGTGCTTCCCGGGCCCAATGACGTATGAGGCACACGACCATCCCTCCCTGCACGTGGTGGTGGAGGAAGGATGGGGGCGTCCAGGTTGATGGTGGCCTCCTCCCTGATCGTTGACCTCGTGCTACCGCCTCCGTCCCTGTCGCCCCTCCTCTCGAGGCGCAGGCTGGCTCTCCCTTCATTAGAGGAGTGATGGTTGCGGCTCCTTATGCATCGTCTGACCAGCGGAGGAAGAACCATCGACTCGAGCCAGGAGTAGCGAGTGTTGAGGCGCGGGACTTTGATGCGTCGCTCTCCCGTCATATCCTTCTTCGCCAAGAGGGGCGCATCCTGCTACTTGAGACGCTGATCGTGGTTCACCTCTCTCTCTTTCTCTCTCTCTCTCTATCTGTTCTCATGTTAGGTTTCTAATTAATTAGGCGGATGTACCAATTACAATATTGGCATGGCTACATCTTTCTTTATATTCAATCCATAGCTGCTGGAAGTGACACTTTTCAGTTTCATGTAGGTGAGGCCATGGTTGTTCCACCTCTCCTACTCTTTTTACTTGGTTCAGACTTTACTGTGGGGTCCAGAGATGGTTGCAGAAAGGTCATGTTGTTCTTGTTGCACATGGATGCAGGCTGGCATGGTAGGATTGAGGTACTTACTGTTTCTTCATGTATTTCTTTGTCATTAGGTCCGGTGGTAAGACAGGGTTCTAGATCTTATAGAATATGCTTCATGATGATTTAATCCATAAACTAGCATTTGATAACTTAGTTTCATTCCTTGCTTGATAGTACCTTAAGAGGAGGCATGAAGTTGTATGTATTTTGTTTCCTGATGGAGCGCTTTTTAGGTCTTATTTTGTTCTCTTTGATCATTTCCTTTGCTAATGTGAGAGGGGGGAGAGAGCGAGAGTGCATGAACCATTTGATTAATGAGAGGTATCAAGGGAAAAAGGACAATATATTTTGACATCATATGATTTATAACTTAGCAATAAGCATGTGTGCTTGGAGTGTAGCGTGGACTCGCCTGGTCAAGTACATTTTCTTGCCAAAACATTCCACTAAGTACTTTTTTGGGGGTAAACACTCTCTACATTCTTGGTGGCTGTAGCCTGTAGTGTCTGAAATGCCCATTTTATTTGCTTTGACTGACACTATTAATTTTTATGATGTACATACAATTATGTTTGAGGGTTTGTTGTGCTCCTTGTAGGTTTAAATATCATGGCATGTACTTTTTGCGGCACTATGATGTTCAGTAACATACCATAGCTCCTCCCGCTCCCGTGGGTGCAGAGAAGGAAGTGTGCACGCTTGGCTGCCCCGACTGACCACCGCTCCTCCTCGCTCGAGATTGAGGCCACCCTCCTATGGCACTGAGTCCAACGAGGGCACCGTCGATCTCTCCTCGGCCTGGATGTAAAGGCCACTGCCAGGTTTGAAGCTGGTTGAGGTGAGCGCCTGATCCATAGGTCCTCCGTGGATGCAGTCATCATTTTCTTATAACTTTTACTACAAAGCTAACATATTCATTTTACTGATGTGGTTAACCAAACCACATCAGAGGTGGGGTGGTAGTCTGTATGACACTACAAAAAAAATCTATGCCAAATTTGTACCTGAGATTACATAGATTTTCAGCTAGTGTCGCAACTCAGGTGAGCCGATTGATCAAATTTAGTGGTTTGGACTTCCATGGATAAACACGGAGGAAAAAAGTTCCAGTGCTCGTCTGTTCTCTTAAAGAATTTACTACAACACTATCATGTTTGGTTTACTGATGTGGTTATTTCATTAGGATTATTGCATCTCTTTTTTGTTTCCAATAATGTCATTTTTGTTTCTCACTTTGTAACGATTATACTGCTGATTAGATTATGTTGCGCATCTTAGTATCTTGCCAATTCTATTTTGCCAGGTCAAGCATGTGCTTTTATCTTGCTGTCAGGTCAAGAACACAAAGAATGCCAATGTGTTCTAACTTGTTTCCACTATTATTTGTTTTTTTGTTGCCAAAAGTGGTGTTTCCTAAGAAAAGAAATGCATTGTTATTTTGGTTGCCCAATGAAGATAATAACAAATTGTAATGCACCAAATTACTTAAAATATTTTGTTTTTGTTCCTATTTACTTATTATTCCTGTTGGTGCTAATCTTCTTTCCCGTGGACGTCTGTACCAGATCCGCCGCTGCTGCGAAGCCCAACTCCTGAGCGCGTTGGAGATGAGCAAGAAGAAAAGACGAGTGGCATCAAGGGGAGAGGGATCTTCCATTTTGGGTCCCGCTCTATGCAAGTGGAGATGAGACTACCATCCCTTAATTCAGCCCTGTTGTGTTCCCTGCATGACAGCCGCAAGCTCTCCACCAATTGGAGTGAACCAGATGATCTGATGTTACAGTAAGGTGTATTTGCTAGTAACATTGAAACACTGATTTTCATGGATGACCATAAGATGCATGTACTATTTTTCTATCCACCAATTTCCATTTTTTTTGCAGAGAATCTATAATCTTTTGCTCGATATTACCTCATGATAATTTCTTTGCTTGCTATGAGCTTATCAATAATACCAGATATGTACATGCTTGGTCCACTGTATGATATGTGTTCTAACTAATGGAAATGGAGGTTCTCAAGTAATGGTTCCTTCGCTCTTAAAAATAATATTATTCATACATTTCACTTCTTAATTGCTTAATCATATTGTTCTTACCAGTTTGCTCAGTTCTGGATAGAGATCACTGTAAAGCGATCTATTTTCTCACTGCTTACTTGTTATTTGTTTTCTTAACCATCAGACCGAATATCTACTCTGTACTAAACTTTATGCCCTGCTGCACTTAATCAGGCTAAATCCTTCTGCTTTATCATGGGTAACTAAACATGCTAAACTTGCCTACTTGGTGAAGGAAATATGCCCTAGTGGCAATAATAAAGTTATTATTTATTTCCTTATATCATGATAAATGTTTATTATTCATGCTAGAATTGTATTAACCGGAAACATAATACATGGGTGAATACATAGACAAACAGAGTGTCACTAGTATGCCTCTACTTGACTAGCTCGTTGATCAAAGATGGTTAAGTTTCCTAACCATTGACATGGGTTGTCATTTGATTAACGAGATCACATCATTAGGAGAATGATGTGATTGACTTGACCCATTCCGTTAGCTTAGCACTCGATCGTTTAGTATGTTGCTATTGCTTTCTTCATGACTTATACATGTTCCTATGACTATGAGATTATGCAACTCCCGTTTACCGGAGGAACACTTTGTGTGCTACCAAACGTCACAACATAACTGGGTGATTATGAAGGGGCTCTAAAGGTGTCTCCGAAGGTACTTGTTGGGTTGGCGTATTTCGAGATTAGGATTTGTCACTCCGATTGTGGGAGAGGTATCTCTGGGCCCTCTCGGTAATGCACATCACTTAAGCCTTGCAAGCATTGCAACTAATGAGTTAGTTGCGGGATGATGTATTACAGAACGAGTAAAGAGACTTGCCGGTAACGATATTGAACTAGGTATTGAGATACCGACGATCGAATCTCGGGCAAGTAACATACCGATGACAAAGGGAACAACGTATGTTGTTATGCGGTCTGACCGATAAAGGTCTTCGTAGAATATGTGGGAGCCAATATGAGCATCCAGGTTCCGCTATTGGTTATTGACCGGAGACGTGTCTCGGTCATGTCTACATAGTTCTCGAACCCGTAGGGTCCGCACGCTTAACCTTTCGATGACAGTTATATTATGAGTTTATATGTTTTGATGTACCGAAGGTTGTTCAGAGTCCCGGATGTGATGACATGACGAGGAGTCTCTAAATGGTCGAGACATGAAGATTGATATATTGGAATCCTATGTTTGGATATCGGAAGTGTTCCGGGTGAAATCGGGATTTTACCGGAGTACCGGGAGGTTACCGGAACCCCCCGAGGGCTTAATGGGCCATAGTGGGCCTTGTGGAGAAGAGGAGAGGCGGCCAGGGCAGGGCCGCGTGCCCCTCCCCCCTAGTCCGAATAGGACAAGGAGAGGGGGCGCCCCCCCCTTTCCTTCCTTTCTCCCTCCTCTTTCCCCCTCCACTCCTAGTCCAAGAAGGAAAAGGGAGGGAGTCCTACTCCCGGTAGGAGTAGGACTCCTCCTGGCGCGCCCCCTCTAGGCCGGCCGCACCTGCCCCCTTGCTCCTTTATATACGTGGGCAGGGGGCACCCTAGAGATACAACAATTGATCGTTTGATCTTTTAGCCATGTGCGGTGCCCCCTTCCACCATAGTTCACCTCGATAATACTGTAGCGGTGCTTAGGCGAAGCCCTGTGTCGGTAGAACATCATCATCGTCACCACGCCATCGTGCTGACGAAACTCTCCCTCAACACTCGGCTAGATCGGAGTTCGAGGGACGTCATCGGGCTGAACATGTGCTGAACTCGGAGGTGCCGTGCGTTCGGTACTTGATTGGTCGGATCGTGAAGACGTACGACTACATCAACCGCGTTGTGCTAACGCTTCCTCTTTCGGTCTACGAGGGTACGTGGACAACACTCTCCCCTCTCGTTGCTATGCATCACCATGATCTTGCGTGTGCATAGGAATTTTTTTTGAAATTACTACGTTCCCCAACAGTGGCATCCGAGCCTGGTTTTATGCGTAGATGTCATATGCACGAGTAGAACACAAGTGAGTTGTGGGCGATATAATTCATACTGCTTACCAGCATGTCATACTTTGGTTCGGCGGTATTGTTGGATGAAGCGGCCCGGACCGACATTACGTGACGCTTACGCGAGACTGGTTCTACCGACGTGCTTTGCACATTGTGGTGGCGGTGTCGGTTTCTCCAACTTTAGTTGAACCGAGTGTGGCTACGCCCGGTCCTTGCGAAGGTTTAAACAACACCAACTTGACAAACTATCATTATGGTTTTGATGCGTAGGTAAGAACAGTTCTTGCTAAGCCCGTAGCAGCCACGTAAAATTTGCAACAACAAAGTAGAGGACGTCTAACTTGTTTTTGCAGGGCATGTTGGGATGTGACATGGTTAAGACGTGATGCTATATTTTATTGTATGAGATGATCATGTTTTGTAACCGAGTTATCGGCAACTGGCAGGAGCCATATGGTTGTCGCTTTATTGTATGCAATGCAATCGCCCTGTAATGCTTTACTTTATCACTAAGCGGTAGCGATAGTCATAGAAGAATAAGATTGGCGAGACGACAACAATGCTACGATGGAGATCAAGGTGTCGCGCCGGTGATGATGGTGATCATGATGGTGCTTCGGAGATGAAGATCACAAGCACAAGATGATGATGGCCATATCATATCACTTATATTGATTGCATGTGATGTTTATCTTTTATGCATCTTATCTTGCTTTGATTGACGATAGCATTATAAGATGATTCCTCGCTAAATTATCAAAGTATAAGTGTTCTCCCTGAGTATGCACCATTCTGAAAGTTCTTCGTGCTGAGACACCACGTGATGATCGGGTGTGATAGGCTCTACGTTCAAATACAACGGGTGCAAAACAGTTGCACACGCGGAATACTCAGTTAAACTTGACGAGCCTAGCATATAACAGATATGGCCTCGAACACGGAGACCGAAAGGTCGAGCGTGAATCATATAGTAGATATGATCAACATAGTGATGTTCACCGTTGAAACTACTCCATCTCACGTGATGATCGGACATGGTTTAGTTGATATGGACCACGCGATCACTTAGAGGATGAGAGGGATGTCTATCTAAGTGGGAGTTCTTAAGTAATATGATTAAATTGAACTTAAATTTATCATGAACTTAGTACCTGATAGTATCTTGCTTCTCTATGTTGATTGTAGATAGATGGCCCGTGCTGTTGTTCCGTTGAATTTTAATGCGTTCCTTGAGAAAGGAAAGTTGAAAGATGATGGTAGCAATCACACGGACTGTGTCCGTAACTTGAGGATTATCCTCATTGCTGCACAGAAGAATTACATCCTGGAAGCACCGCTGGGTGCCAGGCCTGCTGCTGATGCAATTGACGACGTTAATAACATCTGGCAGAGCAAAGCTGATGACTACTCGATAGTTCAATGTGCCATGCTTTACGGCTTAGAACCGGGACTTCAACGACGTTTTGAACGTCATGGAGCATATGAGATGTTCCAGGAGTTGAAGTTAATATTTCAAGCAAATGCCCGGATTGAGAGATATGAAGTCTCCAATAAGTTCTACAGCTGCAAGATGGAGGAGAATAGTTCTGTCAGTGAGCATATACTCAAAATGTCTGGGTATAATAATCACTTGATTCAACTGGGAGTTAATCTTCCGGATGATAGCGTCATTGATAGAATTCTCCAATCACTGCCACCAAGCTACAAGAGCTTCGTGATGAACTATAACATGCAAGGGATGGATAAGACGATTCCTGAGCTTTTCGCAATGCTAAAGGCTGCGGAGGTAGAAATCAAGAAGGAGCATCAAGTGTTGATGGTCAATAAGACCACAAGTTTCAAGAAAAAGGGCAAGGGAAGAAGAAGGGGAACTTAAAGAAGAACAGCAAGCAAGTTGCTGCTCAGGAGAAGAAACCCAAGTCTGGACCTAAGCCTAAGACTTAGTGCTTCTACTTTAAACAGACTGGTCACTGGAAGCGGAACTGCCCCAAGTATTTGGCGGATAAGAAGGATGGCAAGGTGAACAAAGGTATATGTGATATACATGTTATTGATGTGTACCTTACTAATGCTCGCAGAGCACTGGGTATTTGATCTGGTTCATTGCTAATATTTGCAACTCGAAACAGGGGCTACGGATTAAGCAAAGATTGGCTAAGGACGAGGTGACGGTGCGCGTGGGAAATGGTTCCAAAGTCAATGTGATCGCGGTCGGCACGCTACCTCTACATCTACCTTCGGAATTAGTATTAGACCTAAATAATTGTTATTTGGTGCCAGCGTTGAGCATGAACATTATATCTGGATCTTGTTTGATGCGAGACGGTTATTCATTTAAATCAGAGAATAATGGTTGTTCTATTTATATGAGTAATATCTTTTATGGTCATGCACCCTTGAAGAGTGGTCTATTTTTGATGAATCTCGATAGTAGTGATATACATATTCATAATGTTGAAGCCAAAAGATGCAGAGTTGATAATGATAGTGCAACTTATTTGTGGCACTGCCGTTTAGGTCATATCGATGTAAAGCGCATGAAGAAACTCCATACTGATGGACTTTTGGAACCACTTGATTATGAATCACTTGATTATGAACCGTGCCTCATGGGCAAGATGAGTAAAACACCATTCTCCGAAACTATGGAGAGAGCAACAGATTTGTTGGAAATCATACATACAGATGTATGTGGTCCGATGAATGTTGAAGCTCGTGGCAGATATCGTTATTTTCTCACCTTCACAGATGATTTAAGCAGATATGGGTATATCTACTTAATGAAACATGAGTCTGAAACATTTGAAAAGTTCAAAGAATTTCAGAGTGAAGTTGAAAATCATCGTAACAAGAAAATGAAGTTTCTACAATCTGATCGTGGAGGAGAATATTTGAGTTATGAGTTTGGTCTTCATTTAAAACAATGCGGAATAGTTTCGCAACTCACGCCACCTGGAACACCACAGCGTAATGGTGTGTCCGAACGTCGTAATCGTACTCTACTAGATATGGTGCAATCTATGATGTCTCTTACTGATTTACCGCTATCGTTTTGGGGTTATGCTTTAAAGACGGTCGCATTCACATTAAATAGGGCACCATCAAAATCCGTTGAGACGACGCCTTATGAACTGTGGTTTGGCAAGAAACCAAAGTCGTCGTTTCTTAAAGTTTGGGGCTGCGATGCTTATGTGAAAAAGCTTCAACCTGATAAGCTCGAACCCAAATCGGAGAAATGTGTCCTCATAGGATACCCAAAGGATACTGTTGGGTACACCTTCTATCATAGATCCGAAGGCAATACTTTTGTTGCTAAATTCGAAATCTTTCTAGAGAAGGAGTTTCTCTCGAAAGAAGTGAGTGGGAGGAAAGTAGAACTTGATGAGGTAAATGTACCTGCTCCCTTATTGGAAAGTAATTCATCACAGAAACCGGTTTCCGCAACACCTACACCAATTAGTGAGGAAGTTAATGATGATGATCATGAAACTTCAGATCAAGTTGTTACTGAACCTCGTAGGTCAACCAGAGTAAGATCCGCACCAGAGTGGTACGGTAATCCTGTTCTGGAAGTCATGTTACTAGACCATGACGAACCTACGAACTATGAAGAAGCGATGGCGAGCCCAGATTCCGTGAAATGGCTTGAGGCCATGAAATCTGAGATGGGATCCATGTATGAGAACAAAGTGTGGACTTTGGTTGACTTGCCCGATGATCGGCAAGCAATTGAGAATAAATGGATCTTCAAGAAGAAGACTGATGCTGACGGTAATGTTACTGTCTATAAAGCTCGACTTGTTGCGAAAGGTTTTCGACAAGTTCAAGGGATTGACTACGATGAGACCTTCTCACCCGTAGCGATGCTTAAGTCTGTCCGAATCATGTTAGCAAATGTCGCATTTTATGATTATGAAATTTGGCAAATGGATGTAAAAACTGCATTCCTGAATGGATTTCTGGAAGAAGAGTTGTATATGATGCAACCGGAAGGTTTTGTCGATCCAAAGGGAGCTAACAAAGTGGGCAAGCTCTAGCGATCCATTTATGGACTGGTGCAAGCCTCTCGGAGTTGGATTAAACGCTTTGATAGTGTGATCAAAGCATTTGGTTTTATATGACTTTTGGAGAAGCTTTGATTTACAAGAAAGTGAGTGGGAGCTCAGAGCATTTCGATATTATATGTGGATGACATATTGCTGATTGGAAATGATATAGAATTTCTGGATAGCATAAGGGGATACTTGAATAAGAGTTTTTCGATGAAAGAACTCGGTGAAGCTGCTTATATATTGCGCATCAAGATCTATAGAGATAGATCAAGACGCTTAATTGGACTTTCACAAAGCACATATCTTGACAAAGTTTTGAAGAAGTTCAAAATGGATCAAGCAAAGAAAGGGTTCTTGCCTGTGTTACAAGGTGTGAAGTTGAGTAAGACTCAATGCCCGACCACTGCAGAAGATAGAGAGAAGATGAAAGATGTTCCCTTTGCTTCAGCCATAGGCTCTATCATGTATGCAATGCTGTATACCAGATCTGATGTGTGCCTTGCTATAAGTCTAGCAGGGAGGTATCAAAGTAATCCAGGAGTGGATCACTGGACAACGGTCAAGAACATCCTGAAATACCTGAAAAGGACTAAGGATATGTTTCTTGTTTATGGAGGTGACAAAGAGCTCATCGTAAGTGGTTACGTTGATGCAAGCTTTGACACTGATCCAGACAATTCTAAATTACAAACCGGATACGTGTTTACATTGAACGGTGGAGCCGTCAGTTGGTGCAGTTCTAAACAAAGCGTCGTGGCGGGATCTACGTGTGAAGCGGAGTACATAGCTGCTTCGGAAGCAGCAAATGAAGGAGTTCATATTCGATCTAGGTGTCATACCTAGTGCATCGGGTCCAATGAAAATCTTTTGTGACAATACTGGTGCAATTGCCTTGGCGAAGGAATCCAGATTTCACAAGAGAACCAAGCACATCAAGAGATGCTTCAATTCCATCCAGGATTTAGTCCAGGTGGAAGACATAGAAATTTGCAAGATACATACAGATCTGAATGTTGCAGACCCGTTGACTAAGCCTCTTCCACGAGCAAAACATGATCAGTGATACGTCTCCAACGTAGCTATAATTTTTTATTGCTCCATGCTATATTATCTACTGTTTCGGGCAATATTGGGTTTTATTTTCCACTTTTATATTATTTTTGGGACTAACCTATTAACCGGAGGCCCATCCCAGAATTGCTGTTTTTTGTCTATTTCAGTGTTTCGAAGAAAAGGAATGTCAAATGGAGTCTAAAGGACCTGAAACTCCACGGAACCTGTTTTTGGACCAAAAGAAGCCCATTGAGTACAGGAAGCTCACCAGGGGAGTCCCGGGCTGCCCACGAGGGTGGGGGGTGGGCGCGCCCCCCTACCTCGTGGTCAGCCTGGAAGTCCACCGACGTCCTCCCTGCAGCCATATATACTCTCGCACCCTAAAACTTCCAAAACAGAGATTGGATCAGAAGTTCCGCCGCCGCAAGCCTCTGTAGCCACGAGAAATCAATCTAGGCCCTCTCCGGCGCCCTGCTGGAGGGGCCCATCATCACCGGTGGCCATGGAGGAGTATCCCGGAGGGGTCTTCATCATCATGAAGGCCAAGGACCAGAGGGTGGAGGCCATGGAGGAGGAAGCACAAGGGGGAGAACCTCTCCTCGTCTCTTCCAGTGGCGCCGGAGTGCCATCGGGAGGGGAATCATCGCCAAGGTGATCGTCTTCATCAACATCACCATCCTCATCTCTTTTACGCGGTCCACTCTCCCGCAAACCGCTGTAACCCCCTACTTGAACATGGTGCTTTATGCTGCATATTATGATCCAATGATGTGTTGCCATCCTATGATGTTTTGAGTACATATCTTTTGTCTTTGGGTTGATCGATGATTTAGATTGGTATGAGTTGTATGTTTTACTTTGGTGCTGTCCTATGGTGCCCTCCATGTCGCGCAAGCGTGAGGGATTCCCGCTGTAGGGTGTTGCAATACGTTCATGATTCGCTTATAGTGGGTTGGTGAGTGACTGAAACACAAACCCGAGTAAGAGGGATTGTTTCGTATGGGAATAAAGAGGACTTGATGCTTTAATGCTATGGTTGGGTTTTACCTTAATGATCTTTAGTAGTTGCGGATGCTTGCTAGAGTTTCAATCATAAGTGCATATGATCCAAGTAGAGAAAGTATGTTAGCTTATGCCTCTCCCTCATATGAAACTGCAATAGTGATTACCGGTCTTGTTAACAATTGCCTAGGACAATTCCGCACACCGATCCACCATTATTCCACACTCTCTATTTATATTATTTAGTAATATATTCTGAATTTATGATAACAGCACCTACTTTTATGTTTTAGCTCTCCGATACCATGCAAAGTTATCCTCTTCATACCCACAATGAAGTTTTATTTCTTGTTGCTAGTTGGAAGCAAACGTCCGGTGCACGTAGAGTCGTATCAGTGGCAGATAGGGCTTGAGAGAATATTGATCTTACCTTTAGCTCCTTGTGGGTTCGACACTCCATACTTATCACTTCCACATTTGGAAAGTGCTACGATGATTCCTTGCACTTGGGGATTATCAAGCTCTTTTCTGGCGCTGTTGCCGGGGAGCAATAGCGTGGGGTTGATATTCTCGTGTGTGCTTGTTTGCTTTCTTCACTAAGTAGATTTTGTTTTTTTTTCTTTTTGTTTCTGTTTAGTTGTGGGTGAAACATACAAAAAAAATTAAAAATTAAAATACAAAAAAAATTATTACTTGCCTCTCATGCCTAAAAAGTTTTTCAAAAAGAGAAGTGATAGGAAGGTCTTGCATTGAAGAAGTGAGGGTCGACCTTGAGCACTTGTGCTCATGCTCACGGAAACAATGTAGAATTTTTCATGGAAGTTTCTCTGTAAATAATTATCCCCTTGTATATATTCCTTGTATTATAAAAATATGATGCCAAGCTTTGGTTTTAGGATGATTAGATTGCTTGTTTGCTTTGTGCAAAACAAAAACAGAAACTTTGGCTGTAGTGCATGAATTTACATTTTTTAACTGGAAAGTCAATTGGTTCTGATTCTTTTTGCACATTACTTCTGTACAAATTGTTAAAATTTTCAAATTTAGTTTATAATTTTAGGAGTTACAGAAGTTTGGCAAACTTCCAGATTACTACAAACTGTTCTGTTTTTAACAGATTCTGTTTTGCGTGTGTTGTTTGCTTATTTCGATGAATCTATGAGTAGTATCGGAGGGTATGAACCATAGAGAAGTTGGGATACAGTAGATTTAACATCAATACAAATAAAGAATGAGTTCATTACAGTACCTAAAGGTAGTGATTTGCTTTATTACACTAACGGATCTCACAAGTTTTTGTTAAAGTTTTGTGTGGATGAAGTGTCCGAAGGTCGAGGAGCTATCAATATGAGAAAAATAAAGAGAGGCAAGAGTTCAAGCTTGGGGATGCCCAAGGCAACCCAAGTAAATATTTCAAAGGATACTCAAGCATCTAAGCTTGGGGATGCCCCGGTTGGCATCCCATCTTTCTTCTTCAACAAATATCGGTATACCTCGGTTTTTGTTTTGTTCACATAATTTGTGTCCTTTGTGTTTTTCCTTTTCTTCAAGAACCATGCTAGCATGAGATAGCCCTTCATTGATTTATATAATACTTCATGTGCTTCACTTAAATCTTTTAAGTATGATCTTATAGAATTACTCTTTGTGCTTCACTTAAATCTTTTGAGTATGGTTTTATAGAATGCTTCATGTGCTTCACTTATACATTTTGAGCCTGGATATTGGTCAGTTGTAGAATGCTCCATGAACTTAACTTATACCTTTTGGAGTATGAATAATACTATCATTTAAAGTGGGTTTGGAAGAGTGTCAACTTTAGGAATTAGTGATCCCACTATTTTGGAGGATGTTGAATCTTAGTGTGATATTTATGAAAGTGGATTCGGAAGAGTGTCAACTTTAGCTAGTAATGATTCCACTATTTCGGAAGAGGTTCCAATTGAGTATGAGAACAACGTTGCTATCCACGATACTACTGAAAATTATTTTGAGGGAGGAATACATGCTTGTAGGAGTTGCAATAATATTAAGTTTCCTCTCTATGTGCTTAAAAGTTTTGAAGTTATACTTGCTTTGCCTTCCTATGCTAGTTGATTCTTGTTCCCATAAGTTGTGTGCTCACAAAATCCCTAGGCATAGTAAGTGTGTTAGATTTAAATATGCTAGTCATATTCTTCAATATGCTCTCTTTGTGTTTCGATTCCTATCTTTAAAGTGAGCATCATTGAAATCATCATGCCTAGCTAAAAGGCATTAAA
The DNA here is from genome assembly GCA_021605205.1 of Aegilops longissima. Classification (NCBI taxonomy): domain Eukaryota; kingdom Viridiplantae; phylum Streptophyta; class Magnoliopsida; order Poales; family Poaceae; genus Aegilops; species Aegilops longissima. The sequence continues at coordinate 608,085,039 of CM038682.1, forward strand.
GAAAAGCGCTTGTTGGGAGACAACCCAATATTTACCCTTACTGTTTTTGTGTGTTTACATGATTAATCTACTGTAGTAATCATGTTTTATAGCTTTTGTTTCAATAAAGTGCCAAGTAAGACCTTTGGGAAGACTTCGGTGAAAGTTAATGTGATATTGCTGTAAAAAAACAGAAACTTTGCGCTCACAAGAATAGATGTCATTTTTTTTATAGAAGAGTGCTATTGAGTTGATTCTTTTTGAATAAGATTAATATACAAATTCCTCACGTCCACCAATTTATTTCATAATTTTTGGAGTAGCAGAAGTATGGTTATTGTTCAGATCATTACAGACTGTTCTGTTTCTGACAGATTCTGTTTTCATGGCATAGTTTGCTTGTTTTCTAGTTTCTATGGTTTATATTACTCAATATAAATTGTAGAAATGATATGGTACAGTAGGAATTGTGTGAGAACAATTATGAACCTTGTCTTTGACAGTACCAAAGTGAATGGTTTGCTCTTTATCATACTAATCTATCTCACGAAGTTTGGTTAAGTTTTGTGTGATTGAAGTTTTCAAGTTTTGGGTGAGATATCGATATGAGGAGAATAAGGAGTGGAAATACCCTAAGCTTGGGGATGCCCAAGGCTCCCCAAGGCAATATTCAAGGAAGACTCAAGCTCCTAAGCTTGGGGATGCCCCAGAAGGCATCCCCTATTTCGCCTTCAAAACTATCGGTACACCTTACTCGGAGCTATATTTTTATTCGTCACATGATATGTGTTTTACTTGGAGCGTCATTTTCTTTTGTTAGTATTATCTAGATGCTATGTATAATAATGTTTTGCATCTTTATTTTTCAATAAAAATGTCAAGGATAGCCTTTTACCATGCTTATTTTGCAAATATACATGTTGTTGTTTGAAAACAGAAAGTTTACCGCTGTTGCAATAATTCCTTAGAAAAGTAAGAATGTGCTAAAATGATGAAACCTTTTGCATAATAAGCTATGATAAATTTACTACAGTGGGAATTTTGTTTCATAATTTTTGGAGTTAGGGAAGTATGATGAATCTTGCATTCTTTACAGACTATACTGTTTTGGCAGATTGCTGTTATGTTTGCATTGTTTGCATATGTTTGCTTGTTTAATGATTCTATTTGAGGATAGGAGTGTTAAATATGCAGAGGCATTTAGTATGCAATGTTGGATAATAATTTTAGTAATTTGTTACAGTAGAAAATGATAAGGTTTTGCATTGGTTTATACTAACCTATCTCACGAGTTCTTGTTGAGTTTGGTGTGTATGAAGCTTTTGAGATTTAGGAAACCGATGTATAAAAGGAATTAAGGAGACACAAAAGCTCAAGCTTGGGGATGACCAAGGCACCCCAAGACATTATTTCAAGAATTCTCAAGCATCTAAGCTTGGGGATGCCCCGGTAGGCATCCCACCTTTTCTCTTCAACAACTATCGGTTAGTATCGGTTGAACTTAAGTTTTTGCTTCTTCACATGAGTTGTGTTATCCTTGCAATGTCATTTTATTTTTTTACTTGATGTTTGAATAAAATCATTGGATCTGAAATATTGAATGAAAAATAATCCTCCCATGGCTAGTTAATAATTTTACTACTCAGTGTTCTTCACTCATATCTTTTGGAGTAGTTTGTCATTTTCTCACATGCTTCATGTCTATCCTATGAGTAAATGGTTGAATGAATTGAATGTCATAAATCTGAATTTATATATGTTTCATATGCTTATAACATGGTTAGTGATGACTTCACACATAGAAAGTATGAGGCATAAAAGTTGTTGAGAATTGGCAAACGTAGTTTTGGTCATCGTTGCAATTAATAGGAAGTAATAAGGAAAGAGAGGTTCACATACAAATATATTATCTTGGACATCTTTTATGATTGTGAAGCACTCATTAAGTATGACATGCTAAAAGAGTTGATGTTGGACAAGGAAGACAACGTAATGGTTTATGTTTTCCGACATCTCAGTTAAAGTATATTGTCATTGACCTTCCAAACATGTTGAGCTTGCCTTTCCCCCTCATGTTAGCCAAATTCTCAGCACCAAGTAGAGATACTACTTGTGTTTCCAAATACCCTTAAACCAGTTTAGCCATGAGAGTCCACCATATCTACCTATGGATTGAGTAAGATCCTTCAAGTAAGTTGTCATCGGTGCAAGCAATAAAAATTGCTCTCTAAATATGCATGACTTATTAGTGCAGAGAAATAAGCTTTGTACGAACTTGTTGTGGAAGTAATAAAAGAAATGGACTGCATAATAAAGTTCCACATACAAGGGGCAATATAAAGTGACGTTCTTTTGCATTAATATTTTGTGCATCCAACCATAAAAGCGCATGGCAACCTCTGCTTCCCTCTGTGAAGGACCTATCTTTTTTTATTATCTTCTACTTTATGCTTGAGTCAAGGTGATCCTCACCATTCCCTTTTTCATTTTATCCTTTGGCAAGCTCCTTGTGTGTGAAAGATCATGATATATATATCCAATTGGATGTAAGTTAGCATGAGCTATTATTTTTGACATCACCTAAAGGTGAATACGTTGGGAGGCAACACAATAAGCCCCTATCTTTCTCAGTGTCCGGCTGAAACTCCATAACCACAAGTATTGCGTGAGTGTTAGCAATTGTAGAAGACTATATGATAGTTGAGTATGTGGACTTGCTGAAAAGCTCTATTCTTGAATCTTTCTGATGTTATGATAAATTGCAATTGCTTCAATGACTGAGATTATAGTTTGTTAGTTCTCAATGAAGTTTCTGAACCATGCTTGACATTGTGAATAGATTGTTACTTGATCATGAAAATTTTTATGAGATAAGCTGCTATTATGACACATATTGATGCTAGAAAAAGTGATTGGAATTATCATTGATCAAACTTAAGCACTTACTAGCATTCTGCATCAAAAATTATCTTTTATCATTTACCTACTCGAGGACGAGCAGGAATTAAGCTTAGATGATGCGATCGTCTCCAACGTATCTATAATTTTGATTGCTCCATGCTATATTATCTACTGTTTGGCAATATTGGGCTTTATTTTCCACTTTTATATTATTTTTGGGACTAACCTATTAACCAGAGGCCCAGCCCATAATTGTTGTTTTTTTGCCTATTTCAGTGTTTGAAGAAAAGGAATATCAAACGGAGTCCAAAAGACCCAAACTCCACGGAACCTGTTTTGGACCGAAGAAGCCCATTGAGTATAGGAAGCTCACGGGGAGTCCCAGGCTGCCCACGAGGGTGGGGGCGCGCCCCCCTACCTCGTGGCCAGCCTGGAAGTCCACTGACGTCCTCCCTGCAGCCATATATACTCTCGTACCCTAAAACTTCAAGAACAGAGATTGGATCAGAAGTTCCGTCGCCACAAGCCTCTGTAGCCACGAGAAATCAATCTAGGCCCTCTCCGGCGCCCTGCCGGAGGGGGCCATCATCAGCGGTGGCCATGGAGGAGTATCCCGGAGGGGTCTTCATCATCATGAAGGCCAAGGACAAGAGGGTGGAGGCCATGGAGGAGGAAGCACAAGGGGGAGAACCTCTCCTCCTCTCTTCCGGTGGCGCCGGAGTGCCATCGGGAGGGGAATCATTGCCATGGTGATCGTCTTCATCAACATCACCATCATCATCACCATCCTCATCTCTTTTACGCGGTCCAATCTCCCGCAAACCGCTGTAATCCCCTACTTGAACATGGTGCTTTATGCTGCATATTATGATCCAATGATGTGTTGCCATTGAGGGAGTCCCGGACTAGAGGGTGTCCGGATAGCCGGACTATCGTCACGGCCGGACTCCAAGACTATGAAGATACAAGATTGAAGACTTCGTCCCGTGTCCGGATGGGACTTTCCTTGGCGTGGAAGGCAAGCTTGGTGATACGGATATGTAGATCTCCTACCATTGTAACGGACTCTGTGTAACCCTAACCTATCCGGTGTCTATATAAACCGGAGGGTTTTAGTCCGTAGGACGGACAACAATCATACCATAGGCTAGCTTCTAGGGTTTAGCCTCCTTGATCTCGTGGTAGATCTACTCTTGTACTACCCATATCATCAATATTAATCAAGCAGGAGTAGGGTATTACCTCCATCGAGAGGGCCCGAACACAGGTAAAACATCGTGTCCCTTGTCTCCTGTTACCATCCGCCTAGACGCACAGTTCGGGACCCCCTACCGAGATCCGCGGTTTGACACCGACATTGGTGCTTTCATTGAGAGTTCCTCTGTGTCGTCACCGATAGGCCCGATGGCTCCTTCGATCATCAACAACGACGTGGTCCAGGGTGAGACTTTTCTCCCCGGACAGATCTTCGTGTTCGGCGGCTTTGCACTGCGGGCCAATTCGCTTGGCCATCTGGAGCAGATCGAAAGCTATGCCCCTAGCCATCAGATCAGATCTGGAAGTTTAAACCATACGGCCGATATCCGCGGAGACTTGATCTTCGACGGATTCGAGCCGCAGCCAAGCGCACCGCACTGTTTCGATGGGCATGATCTAGCTCTGCAGCCGAACAGTGCCCTGGAGGCCGCACCAGTATCCGCTCCGACCCTTAATCCGGAGTCGGATTCCCTGATCGAGGATGAGTGGTTGGACACCGCCTCGGGGGCTACAATCTCTACGGCGATCGAGCCGAACTCCATCCCTGTCCTTTGCGAAGACCTCGACTCCAGGGTGCCGGACTCCTCTCCCGACTCTGAACCCTCCGCGCACTTGCCAATCGAATCCGATTGGGCGCCCGTTATGGTGTTCACGGCCGCGGACATCTTTCAGCACTCGCCCTTTGGCGACATCCTGAGTTCACTAAAGTCTTTCTCTTTATCCGGAGAGCCCTGGCCGGACTATGGTCAGGAAGGTTGGGATGCGGACGATGAAGAAATTCAATGCCCACCCACCACCCACTTCGTAGCCACTGTCGAAAGCTTACACGACGTGCTCGATTTCGACTCCAAAGACATCGACGGTATGGGCGGCGATGTAGGAGACAACAATGAACCAGCACCTATAGGATCTTTGGACAACCTCATCCATGATGTATACATGGTGGATACACCTAAAGGAAATGAAGACGAGGAACAATGGGACGCTACGAAGGATAAATCCCTCGAAAAGCAGTCAAAACGGCAACGTAAATGCCGAACAACGTCCCGCCTCAACAAAGACCCAGCCATAGAGCAGGGCAAACCGGTGGACAATGAACAAGCTATCGAGCAATCGTCCGAACAAGACAACTTGGATAAACAATCTGTCCCGGCGAAGACAACAGTCCGGACGATCTCACGCCGGACAAACCATTGGAGCAAAATGACCTCCAGAAAAGGCTCGTCGCCACTGCGCGTAGCCTGAAAAAGCAGAAGCGGAAGCTCAAAACAGCGGAAGATGCACTCAGGATCAGATGGAGCAAAGTATTCAGCACATGCAGATAAATGCTGGCGGCAGTTGCGAACAAAGAGCTACCCGAAAAGAAAGCTACTGCCTGAATTCAACGAGGAGGCCTTAGAGCCCCCACAATTAAAAAGCAAGAAGGCCACCCGGTCGGATGGACGACCTCACGGCAAAAAGAGAGCGGCGAATGGTGCCGCACACAAGCCAATATGTGATCCGCTAAAGGATTCACATCAAAAGGATGGTGATTAGATCCATCTATGGGCCAAGAAAGCACGCTTCGTCGAGCAATGTATCGCCAAAATTCCAAAGATCACGGCACACCCAAATATAGGCGCCGCACACCCCTATGTTTCACCGATGAGGTCTTTGGATCATGAATTTCAGCGGGATTCAAACCCGTAAACATAGAGGCATCTGACGGAACAACAGACCACAGAGTGCGGATTGAGGATTACATCCTCCACATACACATGGCTAGAGGAGATGATCTCCACGCCATAAAATACCTACCCCTTAAACTCAAAGGGCCAGCTCGGCATTGGCTTAAGAGCCTCCCCGAAAATACCATTGGAAGCTGGGAAGAGCTCGAGGATGCATTTCGGGAAAATTTTCAGGGGACCTATGTCCGCCTCCGGACCTTGAGACAATCTAAGTCACATAACTCAACAGCCCGGAGAGTCACCCCAGAAATTTGGAACAGGTTCCTTACTAAAAGAACCAAATAGTCATTGTCCGGACGCGAAGCCTTAGCAGCTTTCAAACACAACGTCCAGAGGCGAATGGCTCGCCGGACACCTCGGCCAAGAAAAGCCAAGAACAATGGCCGCATTAACAAGCCTCATGACCCTCTTTTGCACGGAGAGGATAGCTGGCTAGCAAGATGCAGCACCAGCGACCCAAGTACATCGAAATCAGGGATGGAAGCGAAACCACGGCGCAACAAGGACCAGCGCGGATTAAAAGGAACAGTCCAAAAGCACGGCGATTAACGCGGATTCAAAAGCTCACGGCGAGAACAACAAAAACTGCCCCTTAAGGACAATAGCGATGAGCTATCCAACTTCAACAAAATCTTGGACAAGATATGTCAAATCCACAATACTCACGGGAGGCTCGCCAACCATACCCACGAAATTGTTGGGTCTTCAAACAGTCCCGCAGATGAGCGCCGAACACAAGGGCTCGACACACCAAGTGAAGATGACGACGAGCACCACAAGCGAGCCTCGGAAAACAAAAACTTTCCCGCAGGAGGTCAAAACAGTAAACTCACTTCACGTGATCAAGGGGAAAAGCAGCGGCGCCCATTAAAAGCGCGCCGCTGCACATCGGGTTGTCAAAACCAATCACCTTCGACCATCAGGACTATTCCGACAATATCCGGAATGCAGGATGGACTGCCTTGATATTGGATCCTATAATCGATGGATTCCAATTTACACATGTCCTCATGGATGGCGGCAGTGACATAAACCTGATATATCAGGACACAATCCGCAGGATGGGGATAAACCCAGCCAAAATTCGCCGTAGCAACACCTCCTTTAAAGGAGTAATGCCAGGCCCATATGCCCTTTGTACGGGCTCCATACTGCTGGAAGTTGTGTTCGGTTCATCCAACAACTTCCGTCGCGAAAGGTCACTCTTCCATGTCGCCCCGTTTAAAAGTAGCCATCAAGCACTATTGGGACGCGAAGCTTTCGCCCGCTTTAACACAATACCGCACTATGCATCTCTAACACTTAAAATGCCCGGTCCACGCGGCATCATCTCGTTAAAAGGAAGAATTAAGTGTTACTCGAGCACGGAAGAATGGGAGACTGCCTTGACAGCCCCACAGCTATCCGGCTCTGCTAGGCAAAGAACCTGAATTGGTCATTCAAACCCCGGACACGGTTAGACGAGTCCGGCTCCTACTAGCAGCATACCCCCATACGAGGGGCCGCATGCATGTATAACAAGAGACAATAAAGCTCAATTTTATTCAATTCCGTACTCTGTTTATTTAATATTGGGTACATCTTTCGCACGATCCTTTTTCTTTCAAACTAAGTTCCTCTCATTTACTGATGAACAACATGCTACACCCGTCCAGGATACGGCACAACGGAGACACAGGCGCAGGCGTGCAGTAGGGACCCGTTGCAAGGATTCTTTTCGGATTAAGACCCTGCGTAAACCTTTTTTCACTGTCTCTTGAAGATATACATCCCCGGTTCCTTAATATAACCGAGGAGGAGGCTGGTGCTTTGGCATTGGCCGCACCAGAATTTTTTTGCGTGCACGAACACCGGGGCTTAGGGCATTATTCTGCCCATTTTCATAAAGACCGAATACCTTAGGGAGTATTCGGCGTCTCGAGATTAGGCCTTATATGCATCAGCTCGAATCATGTCTTTGGTCAAATGTTGGGTTGCCCGGCTCACGTGTTTTGCTGCCTTACGTTCCGTTTTCACGGCTAACGCGTCACCGGAGAACTCTGCGATTGTGCCCGGTTCGCCAAAGAGCACCTCGAGAGAAAGCCGAAAACTGACTGTCATGATATAGCGAGAGACTGGTCAACCACTCGACGACTCATAGGAATGTTTAGGATTCCTCCGCGTTAACGAAGGACCGGTTTTCGGTCAGGCACATAAGCACCCTGAATTCGGGAGAGTGCGGTGCCCCCAGGGGCTATATAGTAGCCCCACCCTCGAACTCCTATGGCTAAGTGAAAGTGATAAAGCATTATAGTATGGTTGCCTAGTTTGCTACGCTATCACCTCCTTAACAGGACGAAGACGTTGGATTAAGTGTGAAAAAGCGCTTTTTTTGCAAACACCCCCGCACTATGTGCGTGGGGGCTGAAGCCAAGGACTGCCATCTTTCAGGTTATATACACATATACATAAACGGCCACACAGGGAGTAGTTTACTACTTGAACGCACAAGTATAAAAAGCCCTTATATTACATTGAAACATTGTTTTCACAAATCATACATGTCATTTAAACATAATATCCTTCGAGCACAGCGTCTCTATTAAGCGAGCGCCCGGCAGACTTCTTCAAAGTAGTGCTCGGCGGTACTAAACTTCTGTCCGAATCTTGGGATGTAGCGTCGGTGGCCTTCATCTGCCCAATATGTCTTGACACGGGCAAGAGCCATCCGCGCTCCTCAATACACGCCGATCGCTTCATTGCGTCGTCACGCTGCACCGCACCAAGAAACTGCTGCACTAAACCAAAATAGCTCTTGGTGGGTCCGTCCGGCCACAAGTGAGTCAAGACATGCTTCATGGCAAATCCGAACAATCGATTCAGCTCGGCCCATTCGGCCAACCGATCGGTCAGCGGCAGAGGACGCTCCGGACTATGGAATTGCGACCAATACAACTCTTCCCTTCTGTGCCCCTTCTGGCCCCGGAAGTGCTCAACCGCGTCCGCAGCGCTCGCCGCCAAGTCCAGATAAGCATCCTCTGAACTCCACAACTTATCCAACTGAGCATACTTTGGATCTGTATATTTTCTCCGCAGCATAAACGGTTTTCCAGCCGCAATTGCCCGGCGACTCAGCTCCTCCTTGGCAGCTCTCAAAGCCGATTGGGCATTCTTGGATTCGCGGCGGCCTTCTTTAAACCCTCTTGTTCCGCTTTGCGCTTTTTCAAGAACCTCGCAGCGATCGGTAGTTTCCTTAACTTTTTGGCTATATCGGCCATCTCCTCTTTGCTTCTGCAGTGAGCAGCCCGTTCAGCTTCTAGCTCTTCGGCCGCCTTTAAAGCGGCCGCATTACTAATTCTGGCTTGCTCTTTCGCTCGGGCGAGTTCTGCTCGTAGCTCCTCCACGGCAACGGCACCATCTGCATTAAGCATAAGAATAGTAAGACATGGGCGTCAAGCTCCCTTACAAGGTGTCCGCATAGAGGTCGCATACCTTGTGACTCGTCAAACCGTTTATTGACAAGCGCGATGTCCGCATCCGCCTCGTCAAGTTGCCGCTTTAGTTCGGCATATTCATCAGTCCGGCTGACCTCCGGACGCCCCGCCACCTATTTAGGAGCGCCGATATGTTATAACTGAGAATTTGATCCTCGGCACGTTGTCAATTTTGACAACATACCGAGTCTCAGGGGCTACTATCTATACAGGGCGCATTTTATATGCATAAACTGTCAGAAGGTACATCATTTTTGCGTACCTCAAACCCCGTTAGTAAGCTTCTGACGGCTTCATGCAATCCGCTCTCCGGATGCAATTCTTTCAATCACCGTACCCATTAGAGCACGGTGATCTTCTGAAATAAGCCGCGCTCGCTGGCAGATCCTTCACTCCTCCGACCGACGCCACTTGGCGCGGACCTTCCGGCCCGCCGGACTTGGAGGAACCCTCCGCGACGACACCTCCGGGTCGTCCGCTTCACACGAGGGTGCGACAAGTGGAGGCATTTCGCTCTCCATCATCTCTAGAAGAAGATCCCCCGAAGACGAGCTCTGCTGAGAAGGGCTGAGGTCCGAACTACAAGGTACAATTTCGGTTATCTCATGAATAAATACAGGGCGTTCCTTATTTACAAGACCCTTCTTTTTACTTACGGATCGTTGGAGGTTGATCCCTCGGGAAATAATGCGGCTGGGTCACTTCCAGCGCTGGACTCTCTGCGAAGATTCCTTCCCTCTTTGAGGCCTTGACCTCGGATTCTCAGGCGGTCCTCTTCTCTCCTCGGAAGGTGGGACTCTTAATCCCTCCTTCCTTGATAGCCTCCTTATTTGAGGCATTTGCTTCCCGCTCCCCCTTCGCCTTCTTCAAAAGGCGCGACCTTCAACATCTTGGTGGCATGGGATCCGGCGTGGTCTCGGGAGGGAGCGGACACCTTATTAACTTTGCCTTGCCTATCCACTCCTGTTCAAGAAAGCGGCTCCTTTAAAGGGCATATATATGAAATAAATGAATGAACAGCTTGTCGGTTAGAGGACTACTTACTTGAGTATCTGGCGATTGCAGCTTAGTCCTGCGTCCTCGGTCAAGTCTGGACACTTCTCTTGTGATCCGAAGAACAGTTTATACATCTCCACAGGCGTCGTGCCCATAAAATTTTGGAGAGCTCGTGGTCCCTCGAGTTGAATTCCCACAGGCCGAGGGGGCGACGTTTGCAGGGCTGAAGGCGCCAGATCACCATAACCTGCGCCACTGCAACCATATTGATCCCTCTTTCCTGGAGATCTCGAATACGGTCCTGCTGCAGGGGAACGTCCTTGGACGGGGCCCCCAGTCGAGCCCCTTGTTAACCCATGATGCCAGCCGCTGTGGTGGACCTGAGCGGAAGGCAAGGAGCGCCGCCCATTTGGTGCCCCTGGGAGCGGTGATATAAAACCACTCCCGTTGCCACAAACCAAGCTCCTCTTGGAAAGAGCCCTCGGGCCACGGAGCATCGGCACATTTGCATATGACCGCCCCTCCGCACTCTGCTTGCTGCCCCTTGATCATCTTTGGCTCCACCTTGAAGGTCTTGAGCCACAATCCAAAGTGGGGGGTAATATGGAGGAAGGCCTCACATACGACAATGAATGACGAGATATGGAGGATGGACTCGGATTCAAGTCATGGAAATCAAGCCCATAATAAAACATGAGCCCCCGCACAAAGGGATCCGCCGGAAGCCTAAACCCGAAGGAAGTGGGACCACGAACACCATGTTCTCGCGGGCTCCGGAGTGGGAATGACCTGCCCTGGAGCAGGCAGCCTATGCGAGATCTCGCCGGTTAGATACCTGGCGTCTCGCAGCTTTAGCACATCTTCTTCTGTGACGGAGGAAGACATCCATCGGTCGTGCTGGTCGGAGCCGGACATCGTCGAAAGTCCGAAGCGCCTGAATCTGAAGCTTTGGGTGTTGGAACTCGAAGCACGAGGCGAACTCGATGGAGGGTGTAAAGAAGAGGAGGGCCTTGGTCTCATTATAAAGAGGTTGAATACCAAGAGCCCGCCCCGTGGTCGATTAGGACTCGCCTTTGATAGAGAAGGCAGGCCAACGGGCATGGTCGGGTTACCCACGTCCGTATTGATGAGAATCCCGGAATAAGGGGGCACGATCTATGCTTTGATAAGACGTGCCAAGGAAACCGCCTCGCTAAACACGCTGAGGTGGAACAATAAAAAATGATTCATATAACGGCCTGGCCGTGGTGTGATGTCACACCGGAATCGTCGGCAGATCTGTGCAAAATTATTCTCTCTACGGTGTTATGTGGAACTTGTTTTGCGAGCGGACACTATCCTCGTGTTCAAAACCTTCTATGAAGTATTCGGAGGAGGAACCCGCCTTGCAATGCCGAAGACAATATGCGCGTCGGACTCATCGTCATTGAAGCCTGGTTCAGGGGCTACTGAGGGAGTCCCAGACTAGGGGGTGTCCGGATAGCCGGACTATCGTCACGGCCGGACTCCAAGACTATGAAGATGCAAGATTGAAGACTTCGTCCCGTGTCCGGATGGGACTTTCCTTGGCGATGAAGGCGAGCTTGGCGATACGGATATGTAGATCTCCTACCATTGTAACCGACTCTGTGTAACCCTAACCTATCCGGTGTCTATATAAACCGGAGGGTTTTAGTCCGTAGGACGAACAACAATCATACCATAGGCTAGCTTCTAGGGTTTAGCCTCCTTGATCTCGTGGTAGATCTACTCTTGTACTACCCATATCATCAATATTAATCAAGCAGGAGTAGGGTATTACCTCCATCGAGAGGGCCCGAACCTGGGTAAAAACATCGTGTCCCTTGTCTCCTGTTACCATCCGCCTAGATGCACAGTTCGGTACCCCCTACCCGAGATCCGCCGGTTTTGACACCGACAGCCATCCTATGAAGTTTTGAGTACATATCTTTTGTCTTTGGGTTGATTGATGATCTAGATTGGTATGAGTTGTATGTTTTACTTTGGTGATGTCCTATGGTGCCCCCTGTGTCGCGCAAGCGTGAGGTGTTGTAGGGTGTTGCAATACGTTCATGATTCGCTTATAGTGGGTTGGTGAGTGACTGAAACACAAACCCGAGTAAGAGGGATTGTTGCGTATGGGAATAAAGAGGACTTGATGCTTTAATGCTATGGTTGGGTTTTACCTTAATGATCTTTAGTAGTTGCGGATGCTTGCTAGAGTTCCAATCATAAGTGCATATGATCCAAGTAGAGAAAGTATGTTAGCTTATGCCTCTCCCTCATATGAAACTACAATAGTGATTACGGTCTTGTTAACAATTGCCTAGGACAATTCACTTTCGATCCACCATTATTCCACACTCGCTATTTATATTATTTAGTAATATATTCTAACTTTATGATAACAACACCTACTTTTATGTTTTAGCTCTCTGATACCATGCAAAGTTATCCTCTTCATACCCACAACGAAGTTTTATTTCTTGTTGCTAGTTGGAAGCAAACGTCCGGTGCATGTAGAGTCGTATCAGTGGCAGATAGGGCTTGAGAGAATATTGATCTTACCTTTATCTCCTTGTGGGTTCGACACTCCATACTTATCACTTCCACCTTTGGAAAGTGCTACGATGATTCCTTGCACTTGGGTATTATCAATCAGCACCAAGGCTCCATGGGTGTTAGAATCATTACTGTGTAATCTAGATTATTGACTCCAGTGCAAGTGGGAGACTGAAGGAAATATGCCCTAGAGGCAATAATAAAGTTATTATTTATTTCCTTATATCATGATAAATGTTTATTATCCATGCTAGAATTGTATTAACCGGAAACATAATACATGGGTGAATACATAGACAAACAGAGTGTCACTAGTATGCCTCTACTTGACTAGCTCATTGATCAAAGATGGCTAAGTTTCCTAACCATTGACATGGGTTGTCATTTGATTAACGGGATCACATCATTAGGAGAATGATGTGATTGACTTGACCCATTCCGTTAGCTTAGCACTCGATCGTTTAGTATGTTGCTATTGCTTTCTTCATGACTTATACATGTTCCTATGACTATGAGATTATGCAACTCCCGTTTACCGGAGGAACACTTTGCGTGCTACCAAATGTCACAACGTAACTGGGTGATTATAAAGGTGCTCTACAAGTGTCTCCGAAGGTACTTGTTGGGTTGGCGTATTTCGAGATTAGGATTTGTCACTCCGATTGTGGGAGAGGTATCTACAGGCCCTCTCGGTAATGCACATCACTTAAGCCTTGCAAGCATTGCAACTAATGAGTTAGTTGTGGGATGATGTATTCTGAGCGAGTAAAGAGACTTGCGAGACTTGAGATTGAACTAGGTATTGAGATACCGGCGATCGAATCTCGTGCAAGTAACTATACCAATGACAAAGGAACAACGTATGTTGTTATGCGGTGATCGACCGATAAAGATCTTTGTAGAATATGTGGGAGCCAATATGAGCATCTAGGTTCCGCTATTGGTTATTGACCGGAGACGTGTATCGGTCATGTCTACATAGTTCTCGAACCCGTAGGGTCTGCACGCTTAACGTTTCGATGACAGTTATATTCTGATTTTATATGTTTTGATGTACCGAAGGTTGTTCGGAGTCCCGGATGTGATAACGGACATGACGAGGAGTCTCGAAATGGTCGAGACATGAAGATTGATATATTGGAAACCTATGTTTGGATATCGAAAGTGTTCCGGGTGAAATCGGGTTTTGCGAATCTGGAAGGTTACCGGAACCCCAGGGGCTTAATGGGCCATAGTGGGCCTTGTGGAGAGAGGAGGCGGCGAGGGCAGGGCGCGCCCCCCCCTAGTCCGAATAGGACAAGGAGAGGG